>JAVQJD010004650.1:0-30538 GCA_036023655.1 Nannoperca australis
ATTAAAGTTGTTTTGAAGGTCGGGGGGGTGAATTTGCGTTCGCATGAATTAAAGGAACGGTTGCACACAGAACACACACATTACTCAGTATTTATAGACAATACATTCACAATTACTACGTATAATCTTTAAATAATCTTGTGTAAATTATGTGCAACAGGTGGCTCCGTGGCGCAATGGATAGCGCATTGGACTTCTAGGCTAAACTGTAGTAATTCAAAGGTTGTGGGTTCGAGTCCCACCGGAGTCGCATTTTTGATCCGTTAGGGAATATTGTGATTGTGATACATGAGAGCATAGAGTCAGTAGAGTCGTCGTCTACAGATTCGCGATGTAACAAATGCTTTTTGTGAACGATAAAACATTCAACATTAGTTTTACAGCACACATAACTACGTCTATAACTGAGTACTTTTTTTTTAACGTGAGCTATTATCTGTAGTGAATGCGTACAAAACAATGTGCTATAATTGTAATGGAATCAATGTCAACAAGCTATTTAACATTGTATAGCTAACGTTAGCTAAGGCTAGCTCGTTGGTAGTAAAGCATTTACTGGATATGTCAAGTTGGACAGATACAATCAAGTCGGTTTTCGATTGTAGCCTTCAAAATAAAAAATAATCATCAATAATAATAAAAAAAATGCACTAAAGTAACATCACATGATATTTATGTGGCAAATACTAACACAATTTACTACTACTTGAAGGCAAAAACGGTGGTTTAGTCCAGCCAAACGTCGAGATTGGTTAGCTTGATGCAGCCAGAAGGGAAAACAATGTAACTATCTGTCTGTTTCTAGACGAGACCAAATAGCGTTGCACCGGGTGTAACCAACGAGCTAACGTTAGGCTAGTTAGATGTAGCTAGCTAGCTTTAGATTCTTGCTGGCGTACGCAGCTGTAGAATGGGCATTATACACACGATTATTGAGAGATACTAATGAAACTGGTTGGTGTTACTTTATTTTACAAACACACGACTGTTGTCGTCGACGTCTTCGGTTTAACGTTAGTGTTTTTCCCCATTAGCTGCCCCGTGTCAGTTAGCTAGTTAGCCTCTTAGCTAGCTAGGTACAGTAGCGTATGGGTGTCAAAGTTAGCCGTGACTTCACCGGGTGTCTGGTTGCCTGATCTCACATTTCGGACACGTCAAGGTAAACATTTAGCCATCGGCGAGATTGAAAGTTAGCCAGCAAGCTAGCGATTGTTCAGCAGTTTATCTCGCTTGTACCATATTTTAAATAGGCACATGTCAGCTGGTAAACTTCGAGCAAACATGCCAATTGGTGTTTCTTTACTTTAGATCCGTTTCTAGTAAAGAGCTGTTATTACCGTGACTCCCACTAGCCTAACTGGAGCTAACGTTGGTTAGCTTCTGGTGTCAAGCTCGTCAATATTTTATGATCTTTATCAATTTTATGTTATTATTTGGTTATCTTTGTAGTGGTGGCTGCGCAACTGTCACATTTCCCTGAAACATCATAAAAATCACAGATTTTAGAATATAGCTATCGGTGTCAATTATTTATATTTAGATACTAGGTCATTAATAAGACAGAATCACACCAAGGTGTTTTAACCACAAGCTATCCCTCTTTTATGCACACCTTATTCGAGCTTTAAAAATAGTTTTGCAAGTAAAATGTGTCAGCAGACATGCAGTGAATCCGTGTTGATTCTGTAGTTAACGTTTGACCTGTCACACCACACTGAATGATCAATATCAGCCACCAATAACTTATCATAACAATGTCATATAAAATGTGGTTTAGTGTTAAAACAGGGCTGCAACTAACATATATTTGTATTATTAGTTCATCTGCTGGTTTATTTCTCAATCATTTGGGCCATGACATGTCGAAAAAAAGCCTATTGCAATTTCAAACACCCAAGTTGACACATTAAAAAGTCTTGCCTTGTCTGACCAACAGTCTTAAAATCCAAAGTTTTCAGTCTGATATCACAGAAGACTAAGAAAACCAGCTAATACGCCCCATTGAGAAGCACAAAGCAATGCATTTGTGGCATTTTTGCTTAAAGAATTAGTTAAACAATGAACCGATTATCAAAACAGTTGCTGTTAAGTTTCTGTCTACTAATTGATAAATAATTTAATTACCTTATGAAAAAATAAACCGTATCATGTGAATTCAAAGATTTGTTACTTTCATTTTCCCTTTTAAGGTTACTCAAATCTGACTGGGGCTGTGATGTCGGAGCCCAAGACCCCCACTCCCACTCCTGCTGGCGACACATACAAAGGATGGGTCTTCAAGTGGACAAATTACATCAAGGGTTATCAGCGGAGGTGGTTTGTTCTGAGCAATGGGCTGTTGTCATACTACAGGTACGCCTTCCTGTAAAACAGACAGAATTAAGGACGGATATAGCTTTGATCATGTCACCAGATAAATCACTAAGCATTAGTTCTTCTGTTGCTACTGTTAAATTAAACGCACATACAGTGCAGTACAGTTCCATGTCAGATTAAAGCCTAGTTGTAATCACAAACCGCTGTAGCTGTAGCAATAACCTGTGGAAGTATACAAGGCCACTTGTCTCGATTGTCCTGTTCGCACCTAACACTAAAATGCTTCCTGGGTGATCTTATCATAGGTGGACAGCTCAGAATTCAGGTGTAAAACTCAAAAACACCCTAAATATTTTGATTGCACATTGGGATACCGTTAATCACGCCTGGATCCATGTGTTTGTATATGTGGTTTACTGTGAACTGTGCACATCACGATCAATCTCTATTGAACACTGTAGTTTTGTACTGAATATCTCCAGCAAGGCTTTTAAGAAAAATAGCCTCTCTTGTATCCACGTACAACTCTCAAATCACACACCTCTGATCATCAGGACCCAGGCAGAGATGGGCCACACGTGTCGGGGCACAATCAACTTGGCCACAGCGAGTATCGCGGTGGATGACGCCTGCAATTTTGTCATCTCCAATGGTGGGGCGCAGACGTACCACCTGAAGGCCAGCTGTGAGGTGGAGCGGCAGCGCTGGATTACTGCCCTGGAACTGGCCAAAGCCAAGGCAGCCCGCATGCAGGCCGAGTCAGGTAAAACATACAGTCACACAGCGGGAGAAAAAAAGTATTCGGTGTTCTTTGTATGTGAACGTTATTTCTTACTAAGTGAAGCTGTTCTGTTCCTAATTTTTTAGGAGGGACGGTGAGAGTCGCAGATGTGTTTTTGCGAAACCCTTTTAAAGCTTGATGTTTTTTTTCTTTCCCTTTTGCTTCGATAATTATACAGATGACTCGGGGGATGACTTTTCCCCATCATCCCCGCCAACGGCACCTGGACAAGGTGGCGGGTCACAGAATTCAGAAGTCCAGTCTGCTCTCAGAACACTAGGCAGCAAAGTGGAAGATCTCAGCACGTGCAACGACCTAATTTCAAAGCATGGCTCTGCCCTCCAGAGGTCAGGCTTTACCAATCTTTCTGCTTCAGTCTTTAGTCTCCAGGCCAGTTTAACACGTTTCTCAACTCTCTCCTTGAACCCGAGACTCAAACATGCTCATACTAACGATTGATTACCATAACCATTATTCCAACCCTTTCACTTTTTACTTTTTAGAAGTATTGTTCAGAATATCATATCATATGAAATTGTTGCTGTGACGCTGAGATATGCTACGTTTAGGTGTGACGTTGCACCGTTTGCAAATTAAGCTGGTAGAGAACAGCACGAGTTATTAAACCCACTGAATCAGAGGCATTTTGGACTGTAGTGTAAATTGATAACATATTGTACCAACTGTGTGTCCATGTTGTGCATTTCAATATTGATTTCAGGTCTTTATCAGAACTGGACAGTTTGCGTCTTACTGGAGAGGCTGGGGATAAGATTCGTCAGGTGACGGAGAGGGCCACGCTGTTCCGCATCACCTCTAATGCCATGATTAACGTAAGTGTCACGTCCTCCATCAGTATATCTACGTTTAATGCTAATATTTAATGTATCAATGAGAGTGGGTGAGTCTTGATGGACTGATCAACATTTCTAATTGGATCTTGGGTTTCAATAGTTTGAGTTGACCCCGTTTGACGCTTTGTCCATCAGGCGTGCCAAGACTTCCTCGCACTGGCTCAGGGTCACAGCAAGCGGTGGCAGAAGGCCCTCCAAGCAGAGCGGGACCAGCGGGTGAGGCTGGAGGAGACTTTAGAGCAACTGGCCAAGCAGCACAACCATCTGGAGCGAGCGTTCAGAGGGGCTTCACAGGCTAATGCTACTGCAGACAATAAAAGTAAGACGTAACCCTGATGATGAGCACTTCCCAAGTTACAGTTGGGAAAAACTCATTCTTCTCTTTTGCTCTGGACAAAATCCTGCCCTTTGTTCTCCGCTGACTTTATTTAACTGATTTTATTTTTGTTAAACACCTCCCGATTAAATCATTTTTAGCATGTATTGGTTGCTTAAAGTGTGTGTGATCTTGAACTTTGGGTGATCCTTTTCCAGTCTTTCGCTAAAGGCCTAAAAATACATGTCACTCAAACATACCCACCACTGTTTGTACATTGAAATTCAAATTGATCAGGACTTCCACCGTAGTTTGCTTGAGTGAACAGCAGCACGTTTGGTGGCTTTAAACGGACCCAGAAGGGTGAAATATAATTGAAGGGTATGACAAAAACACATTCTTTTTTTAAAAACAATATATGCTGACTAGCGCTGAAATTACTGATTGGTTCCCAATCTTTCTTGGCTTGTGACCTCTTAAATCAAAGCAATGTCTACTGGCGACACCTCGACACAGCTCCTTTTGACACATTTGTCCACTTCCCCATTTGTTGTCCTGGTTCTGACAACAAAATAAAGAGGAATTCATTAGAAACTCGGAATTTAACCGATTTTAATCAGTTGTTCTGTTAAGGTGCTTCTGGGCCGGGAAAAGGCGAGGCCAGCGACGAGGACGACGAGAACGAGTTCTTTGACGCCATGGAAGAGGCTCCCGAGTTCATCACCGTACCTGCAGACCCCCAGTTCCACAAGTCAGTGCACATGTCATTCACCCCGGACACACGTTTACAGTTTATAACACATGCGGTCACACAGGTGAATAACAAATGGACAATCTGAATGTCAGTTTGTGTGTTCCCGTCTTAACCTTTCAACAGGTTATCATCTGTGTGGATGTTTATTTATTCAACCTATTTCCTGGTATGACTTTCTGGCATAATTTCTTCCCCGTTCCTTGTTTGGGCAGTCCCTGATTGAGTTAGTATAATTTTAAAAATCCATGCCCATTTCCTTTTATGTTGTACTTTGTGTTGTTTAACCAGAAACATTTTAGAGACACTGACAGTGTTGTTTTTTAATCTCTTACAGAAGGTCAAGCAGTAACATCAGTGGTTTCAACAGTGAAATGTGTCCCGATGATCAATCGGTAGGTCTCATTCTAGCCTCCGGGACTCATGGTTCACTGTTTGTCAGCTAAAGCTCCATTAAAATGTTGTTTACCATCAGATTTTATCATGAAACACACCGTTTGATTGCTGTTAACTGACACAATGTTGTGCCTTTTTAGCTTAATGAGGAGCCGCTGGCGATGAACCAGGACTCTCCCTCTCAGGAGTTAGTGCCATTGAAGAAGAGACGGACACGCATTTCGGACAAACCCAACTACTCTCTCAACCTGTGGAGTATCATGAAGAACTGTATTGGCAAAGAGCTGTCAAAGATTCCAATGCCTGTGAGTATTTTTCTGCAGAGGTTATTCAACTCCAGTGTGACTTACAGAACGTTTGTTCGCAGGGCTGTGTCAGTAAAGGCGGGTCATAGACTCCACACTGACAAAATGATGCGCTATTGTGACATAAATTACACCAGCACGCTGTCGGGACATCGTCTGCATGTCTGCATTACTGGATCAACAACATTCTGTGAAAGCCATCTGTGAATGAATAGCTCTATTGACATATCTAAAGTGTAAACTTCCTCATACAGCATGCTGACAGCCTGTTTTTCTAGATCTTACTCCTGTGCTTTCACAACTTGAATAATAAGACTGACTGATAAGAATAGTTCATATTTGCAGCACAGTCCTGACATCGTGTTTGGTTTGGCTTTATTTTTTCACTAAGAACCTACTCCTGACGCACACACAGTCCACGATGGGACCTGCACATGCACAGACAAAAACATGACGCACAACAAAACAAATGTATCATTACCAAGCTATAATATTATCAGTATCAAACATCCAGTATTGGTCTGGCTATTATATAAGATATATTATAGTGCATTTACTAATTTCTTTCCATTTTTCTTTAATTAAAATGTTATTGCACCTAAAAAGATACATATTTAAAGGTTTGAAGAACCAAAAGAACCACATCTATAAATATTGACTGGATTTCACTGTGTCTAGTATTACATTGTAAATAGTCTTTAAGGCATTTATCTAGCTAATCTTGTTTGCAATGTTTAACCACTTCAAACACTAAAATGCACATAATTGCCTCTTGCTGCGTAGAAATAAGTTGCATAGTCAGTTCTTTAAATGTTAGACCCCTTTTTAATACCTCCTTGGAGTCTACCTACATTTTTCAAACTAAATGTTACAGGGGGTTGACAAATTACAAGTGCAACCATTAACATTAATATTAAATAGTATATATAATATTATTATATTGAATGATCCCTCTAGGTGAACTTCAACGAGCCCATCTCCATGCTGCAGCGCTTGTCGGAGGACCTCGAGTACCATGAGCTGCTGGACAAGGCCGCCAAGTGCCAGAGTTCGCTGGAGCAAATGTGCTACGTGGCCGCTTTCTCCGTGTCCTCCTACTCGACCACTGTCCACCGCACCGGCAAGCCCTTCAACCCTCTGCTGGGAGAGACCTTTGAGCTGGACCGCCGGAGAGAGAGCGGCTACCGCTCCCTCTGCGAGCAGGTGAGAGAAAAAAAGAAATGCCAAGATGGAGAGCTTCTGGCAAGGAAGTGAAACTGATAAAACAATGGCTGTCAGAAAGGGTGTCTTGAAAAATTCCATCGATTCAGCATTTTGAGAGTATTTTGATTCCTTTTTTTGGGGGTGGATTTTTTACAGGGAACTAGCATTCACGAGTATCAAATTCAGGATCAGAGAAGTAATGCTGGTATAAAATATTTGGTTATATTACATGTTTACATGTTACAATTTCTATTCACGCATGTAACAATTTGAACACTTTATTACAAGCAGTATGAAAATTGTGGCATTGTAGAAATACAACAAACTTAAATGTACAAATGTATATTTTATGAAAGTACTTAAAAGTTGGCGCATACTCCGGCGTGGTGAAAGAGCGGCTTCCATTTCCTTGTTTCATGGGGTCCGAAGTAGATGCACATGATGGTAAGAAAGAAAGGATTTTGGGAAGGGATTATGGAGGTGATTGCTGGACAACAGACTGGAGGCTTAACGTTGGAAAATTAGAATGGCAGAAAGGTTTCTATTCCTAAAGAACAAGAAAGTAGATTCAGTTCAAAAAGTAATCAAATAAATTGTGGTTTCAAGCAACAAATCCTGTGATCAGGCAGCTGTGGAGAACGCTGTATGTATGACTGTATTTATAATCTGGTTCAGTTCAGCCACAAAGGCTTAAATTCGATTGAAAGTGGGAGTAACTATTAAATCCTATTGTAAAATAATTGGATTTGAGATTTATAGTGGATTTATAGTGGGGATTTTCATGCAGCATTTTTTTTTTTAAATACTTGTCTGTCTATATAACATTAAATGTGAGTCATAACTATAAAAGCGGATCCAAACCAACAAAGCATTAGCGCTCAAGCATCACATTTTGATGCCTCATGTTTAGTTATGTTGTTTTTTTGTGGTTTTTTGTACTCTTCATGTGATGTTCACGTCGTTCCCAGGTGAGTCACCACCCACCCGCAGCAGCACACCATGTGATCTCCGATCGTGGCTGGACCCTGAGGCAGGAAATCACTGTCGCCAGCAAGTTCAGAGGAAAATACCTCTCCATTATGCCTTTAGGTAATAGCCGATGTGGTTCCATAATACGCATGCCTTGTAGTCTGATGATGACGTTGGTTTAGGGCTCGACAGACCACAAATAGCACACAGACAAAGGATTAAAGAGTTCTGTGAGCCAAGTGAGTAAAGTTTGAGGAATGCATGTCACACCGTAGCTTCTAAAGGTCAATCACTCACTCAAGACTTTTAAATGACAACACATGGTTTGTTTTGATTGAAGGTGGTTGATTTGTTTACCCTGTCTACATGTCCTCCTTCCTCCAAGGCACAATTCATGCAATCTTTGAAAAGGGCAACAATCACTACACATGGAAGAAAGTTACCACCACAGTGCACAACATCATTGTAGGAAAACTATGGATCGATCAGGTGAGACAAAGTTAAAGAGAGATGGCACATTTAAACGAGGCTTTGAATCAACAGAAGAACCCTCAGACATTTGCATGTGTACAAAATGTAATGTATTGCTTTACAGTTTGCACAGCCCACGTATACACTGAGCATTACACTATACATTTTAATATTTATATTTATCACTTATTTTTACTCTTGTTGCTCTTATTATTATTCATTGCACAATAGTCTAAGTGCTGGCTTAAGAGTTTACTACACACATCGTTTGCGTAGGTGGCCAATCAGAATAAAATCCAGACTTGCATGTCGCATTACATGTGTTTTTATCGTCATAATGCCAACCCTCAATTCAAGTTTAAACATTTGGTTGAAGATAAAAATGTCTCCACGGTGTTGGTGATTTTATCCAGATGTTCTTTTTTCTTTCTCTCCGGCAGTCAGGAGAGATCGACGTGGTGAACCACACCACCGGAGACCGCTGCCACTTGAAGTTTGCTCCTTACAGCTACTTCTCCAGAGACGTGGCCAGGAAGGTGAGAAAAGTGACCTTTTGACTGACTTTTCCTTCTCCACGTTTTTTAAAATTAGGTGCAACAGGTTCAATATCTCTTAACTGTAATACACCATAAACTACCTCCTGGTTTGTAGCACAGATTAGCACTTCATTTTATCCCTATTCCTACTCTTGCTTTATCACATGAACCTTCTTATAGTATTCTGTGTTGTGTGTGTATAGTACCTGCATCTTTAATGTCTCCAATTGTCTTTGTGTTTTTAGTGTATTTTAGCTTTATGTTCTGTTCATAAAGAGAAATCCTCTTTTGGGAAAATAAAGATCTACACTGAACTGTGTTAGTTTCAACCAACTGTTTTACTGTTGCACTTTCTACCCTCTGTCTCGCTCTCCTATCGTTAGGTGACAGGTGTCGTGATGGACAAGGATGGCAAGGCCCACTACGTGCTGTCGGGCACGTGGGATGAGAAGATGGAGTTTTCCCGGGTGATGCAGAGCAGCCGAGGAGGAGAGAACGGCACAGAGGGCAAACAAAAGACGGTCTATCAAACCCTTAAAGCCAGAGAGGTGTGGAGGAAGAACCCTTTACTGTAAGTACTATTTCTGCACGGCAAGGCGTGCGTAACATGAGATGTACAATCTATAAATAACAACCATCTAGTCAGTCCTTGACAGGAGAGTCTGTCCTTGCATATTTGACATATTGTCCCGTTTGCTACCGAGAACCAATTCTAACAAAAATGTTTGTTTAGTTTGTCATCACACATTTATACACTGCTCAAAGGAATTAAAGGAACGCTTTAAAAAACACATCAGATCTCAATGGGAAATTATGCTGGATATCTATACTGATATGTGCTGGGTTATGTGTTAAGAACGAAAGGATGCCACATTGGTTGATGGAAATTAACCAGTTCCTTTATTTATCTTTTGAGCAGCGTACTTATGACAGACTGAAAAGTGCTCAAAAGACAGCAGCGTAAGTAATCACTTACTTTGCAACAGACATTGATCTTTATATATATTTTTAAAAGAATCACAGAATACCTTATCATGTATGACAAAAGTAGTTTAAGGCAGCAAAAATCAGCTGACAAAGAAAGTGTTTGTTTTGCTTTAAACATACAACGTTTTTGTTTCTTACTCGAGCATTATGCCAAGAATTTGAGCCAGAATTCATTAAGAGCCAGAAATTATGATGATGATGATGATGGTGATGATGATGGTTTTTAATTTAGAGTAGAAGATGGTTTAGCTGAGGTGGTAAGCTAATCTTGATGCATTCATTTCGATGTCAGTTGCACAAACAGTATTTTAACAGTGATACTTGAAAAGCAATCTTTCATACGGAAGATTCTGCTTTACAAGAAAGTTAAACATTTATATAAAAAGGTTGCAAACAAACATTTAAAAATATAATACAACAGAATATTTAATAAAATAACAAACAGTTTGTTCTGACCCAAATCTACTTTATTTGAGGAAGGAAATGAAAACACTAGCATGTAATGTAATGTAGCTCTGTATGTTGTTAACCCTGTCTGACTGTCAGTGCTGCTGCTCTTCATCTTTGCTCTACCCCAGCGAGGGAGCAGAAACCATGTACTACTTCACTGCCTTGGCGCTGACCCTTAACGAGGCCGAGGAGGGCGTGGCGCCCACCGACAGCCGGCGCCGGCCTGACCAGCGCCTGATGGAGGACGGCCGCTGGGACGAGGCCAACGCCGAGAAGCAGCGGCTGGAGGAGAAGCAGCGCAGCGTCCGGCGGGAGAGAGAGAGGGAAGCTGCCAGCCAACGCACCTCCAGCCAGTCGGAAGAAGGTGAGAGTTTACTGCGTGTTAATGCTTTACTTCTGTATTTCTCTCTGCCTTGAATGGGGAATTAAAGGGGAAAAACTAAATCTCTGTGATCACCCTTTTCTCTTCCAAAAGCTGTCGATGAGGACTCTGTTACTGATCCCTCCTTAAAAAGCAAGTACTCCTCTTTTTTTTTTTTTTTAGTACTGCCACCACCTGATGCTTTAATATCTGTTCCAATCTTCTATCTACATAGTTTTTTCCCCCCATCTTTCTTGGTGACACAAATTTTTTCTTTCAGGCGCATCTTATGAGAACTACCAGGCACTTTGGTTTGAGCGCTGTGAGGACCGGATCACAGGTGAGCAAGTCCATATCTATAAGGGAGGATACTGGGAAGCTAAGGATCGTGGCAGCTGGGAGGGCTGTCCGGACATATTTTGACCTCGGCGTTAACTGCAAAGTGCCCTGAAGAGACTGATCCATCAAAGCCGCCTGATGGACAGCTACAGTGAAGGCCAGCTTGTCCCCCCCCCCTCCCCCACTTGGACGGCTGCCTCCCGCCAGTGGCTCTCTGTTGTAAGAGATCTTCAGGACGGTCACTGCTGTCTGATGCAGAGGGGGAACAGGGGTTTTTCCTCCGGTCTCCCTCATCACATTGTGGTTCTTGTCTCCTTGAAGTCTCCCCTGGTGCAGTCACGCATAAGGGGGAGGAAATGAAATGGGCAGTGCTTCCAAATCGACAATAGATCCTGCTTTTAGTCTCTGCTCAGTCTCTCAGATCAGGAGCAGAAGAGGAATTGTGCAGATAACACCCTGTGAGATAATGTAGTGTTCCTATTGTCATCCACAGCATTGTATGCTTTGGTAATAACAAAAAAAAGGGGGTAACACCTGGTTAATATATACATTTATATATACATTTGATTAAAATAATTTCATTAAAATGTCGACTGGTGGCCTTTAAGATGTTAGCGAGGATTTCTTGTTTATCTCTCTGATTTAGTGTCTTAATGTAATGAAGTGAAGGTTCTAGTGTGCTTGTGTGTATGCATATCTGCTCTTCCATCACTTTACAACACTGCCACTGTGCAGTATACAGTTTAAAAAAAGAAATGATTGTCCAGAATACTGGTTGAACCTCCACACTGTTATGTTTTTATAGATAGAAGAGATTTATTTTCCTTTACAAAGGCCTGATGGTGAAAATTGGTTACAAGGTTTGAACACCTTTTCTCTTCGCCTTAGAAATGAGCGACCTGCTCTTACTTGTATTTACATAACGCCTGAGTGGATATAATGTGTTTGTAGCTGGTTTCTTGTACAAACATAAAAAAATAGTTGGGAAAAGACAAATCTGCAAAATGGCAAAAAGCTTGTTCCAGTGCTGATAAAATTTCACAGTAGTGCAGTTTTATTCTATAAGAATTAAGGATAAATTATTCCTTTTCACAGGATCGGAACAATGTTTAGCCATTTTGCGGATAAAGTGAATGATGACTAAGTTACATTGCTGTAAAAAGTGTGTGATTTTTGTGTTGAGAGGAACACAAACAAATAAGCAAAGAAAATGAGTAAATGTGGTGAAAATAAGTCACACCTTTTGTGTATCTGCTGAAGCGTTCATACATATGCAAGTACATTTTGACACCAAAAACATGGGATATAATGTTTAGAGAGAGAGAAAGAGAATTTCATAATTTTGTTTGTAAGTGTACTTAAAAATTAAGAATAAAGAAACAAAGAAGCATTGCAAATAACTGATTTTATAAATGTATAGAAATTCATATAATAGTATTGATAACTGTAAGGTAGTTTTTTTTTCTTGTAATTTTGGTTCCTCATATTATAGAGGACTGTCTTCATTTTCTGAAAAAAGGGAGTTTCTGTACTTAACTAAGAGGGAAGACATGACATTGTTCAGTATTTTGTGTTAAAGAAAAAGAATCTGTAATAAACAAATGCTGTGATGTCAAACAAATAGCTTTTAATACTGTTCTATAATTTCATTTGTTCCAACATTTCCTTTAGTTATTAATTAGGTAACACAATTAAAGATTTGCCAAATCAATTCTTTGGGAATTTCTGTCCTCATGTTCAGTAGGAGCTCTGAATGGGATGACATATGTTGTCAATAAAATAAAATAAAAAAAACAATGAAATCATGCATCCATTAGTTTGTGTTCTTGTTTATTTTGTTATTTATATTTACAATAGTTAGTCTCAACTTGGTATATATCGCAGGCAAAGTTACATTTTAAAGCGAATTACATGTGCAGGTGTTTTATTTTTAAACTGCACAAATGTAAAAGGTTTATGTACCTAGTATATTAATTGATTCTAAGAGCATGTTTGAAACTAAAATCCCAGTGCTTTCCAGAGTTAGGAAAACAAAAGAGAATGACGGGACATAAGTAGCTTTAAAACAGCTGCATGAGGTAAAGAGTAAAGTTAAAAGTTAAATCTGTGTTCTCTTTAAATCATGAGCTGGTTCTTTTGTTATTTTCCCTGTGAGTAGTGCTGTTTCTTTCACTGTACACACCACAGGCGCCCCTCCTGCTGTGTCATGCCAGCAGATTTATTTTGAGCCAATTTTTTTTTTTTGAAAGGCAGACTGGAACCTACCATCCTATACATGGGGCAGAGAGAAACGGGGAGTTGGGGAAAGTTGGGGAGGGGCTTACGGTTCGGTGGACCTCACAGCTGGTGGGACTAAAGGAAGCGATCGATGCACCACACTCAGGACACACCCTGCCTACGATACAGTGTAGGACAGTGCAGTGCAGTGGACGAGGTGGTAGAGAGACAGTGAGAGTTTGCATAACAGGCGCCTACTGCCTGTAAAGAGGGAGGGATGGGAATGCTGAATCAGTGAAACTGCCTGAAAGCCTGGGAGAGGGTGGAAGAGGGTAAACGGGAGGGGGAGAGGGAAGAGAAAGGTACCAGCCAGGGTAGATTGGGTAAGATGTAAAATATGATGCCTGGTCATTCATTTCATCTTTTGTTTGGCAAAATGACAATTCAGTCCGATTTACCTCAAGCTTTCCTCAGTTAAGTGACTTTAAACAGATTTAATCTTAGCGCTGCTTCAGAGTACGGCACATTTTTAGGGTTTTATAGCCGGAACTGCCCCTTAACAGTTTTCCGCAAGCCAGAAAAGTGAGGTAAGGTTTCACAAATCAATATCTGTGCTTTGTGTTGCAGTGTTGTCTACAATGTACCCAGTGACATCAACACTGGAGTAAGTGATACCTCCCACTGCGTGAAACAAGAGGGAAATCAAAAATACATGTGTAATTTGACATTGATGCATACTAAATACAAAGAGATACAAATAGGGTATGAACAGAGAAAATGCAACCCAGTCTGTGCTTATACTGCTCAAACTGGATGCCTAACATTCAGTAATATAGGAGGACTAAAAGAAAATTGTTTTGTTGCATATGCCTTTAAATTCTTTCACTTGTTCCACTGTATCTCTTCCTGCTCTCAGTCATGGAGGTAGACGAAGTGGTGCGTTTGCCAAGGTTGTCCCGGGTCGCTGTGTGTGGCGGTACCCATGGCAATGAGCTGTCTGGGGTATACTTGGTGAGAGAGCTGCTGAAAGTGGAGAAGAAAGTGACAGAGAAGAAGGAGGAGGAGGAGGAGAAAGGAGAGCCTGTGTCTGTGCTGATGGTGCTGTCGAACCCGCGGGCCATGCAGCAGTGCCGCAGATACGTCGACACCGACCTGAACCGCTGCTTTACCCACGCCACCCTCAAGTAAGGCGCCGTTGAGAGGTGATGATGCTCATGGCAGCAGTTCTGATGATGATGCGTTTGTGATCACCTTGTTTCTCCATCTCCAAGTGGTCCCATATCAGACATGGCCCCCTACGAGATAATCAGATCCCAAGAACTGAACGCCATGCTGGGTCCCAAAGGAAGTCGTGAGGTGGTGGATCTTGTTTGCGACCTGCACAACACCACCGCCAACATGGGCCTGTGCCTCATTGCGTACTCTGACTGCGACTGGATCTGCCTGCACATATTCAGACACCTGCAGGCAAGCACGAACAGTTCCTACACACTCAAGTAAAATCAATTCACAGTCTCATGTTATGAGAAAGTGTCCAGAATCGGGTACACTTAAATGGAACAAAGAACTGAGATTGGTAATGCTTAAAATCTAAAGTCCGATTTGTCATTTTTAGAGGCAGATGCCAGATATACCAATGAGATACATCCATTTTGATGTCTCCAATAAAGAATCATATTCCCTTGATTCAGTGGGAAAACATGGCTTTGGTAAGCTTTCCATTTTCACTGTAACACCAATATATCAAAAGCATTTGAGTGCTGGATAGTCTGTAATATTTGTCATCTAAAATCTATTTTCTGCAGCCATGGAGATTGGCCCTCAACCCCATGGTGTGGTTAGGTCAAACATCTATACGGCAATGAAAGTTGGTGTGCAGCACATGCTCGACTGGGTCCGTTTCTTCAACTCAGGTACAATAAAGCACAGCTTTACCAACTGAGCATTTTTGTTTGACTAAGTCGTGCAAACTTGGTACATCTTTTAAACCCTTTGGGTCTTGTTTAAAGCCCTCCTTTGCTTGTTTTGCTTTTATTTTCAGGTACTATTTTTGAAGGAGGATTTGTGGATGTGTTTACCATGGTTAAACACATCGACTATCCAAGAGACAGTGAGACTCGCAACATCACAGCAGCCATTCATCCTCAACTCCAGGTACAGTCTGAAACGTATTTGGGGCCTCAAGCTTTAATGAAAGTTGTCCTTTGACAGATTTAAATTCTACTGTGCCCAATTATTGGTGTTTGAATAAACCAGGGATTAGTAACAATGACAATATGAATATGACCTAACAATAAAATACAAGGCAGCTGTAATCACCTAAAGACTTGAACAAAAAGGCCTTTTGTCTGATGTAGTAATAGTAAGATGCAATAATATAATAAAGATGTTAAAACATTACAATAATAACTTTCATTGTCGAGTCTAAAACCATACACAGGATTGGTATTTACACCCTAGGGTGTGGCGTTTTCCTGCTTCACACCAACAAGCATTCATGAAACCAAATGACCTCTACAAGATTGTTTTTATGCCATGTCACAGCTACCATAATTAATTCCTAACAATGCACATTGTGAGTTGAAGGCATCCAGTAAATCTCTTCAACTGGAAACCCCCACTGGGTGATTCATCAGATCTTTTTCTTTTAATTATAACACTTTATTTTATATGTCTGTAATATCTGAATAATTTCCTAGGAAGGGTTATAGAAAGAAAAGTGTAATTTGGTTTTTATAACAATAAAGTTTTCAATTGCTACACTTCCAATGAATCAATTCCAATTAATTGTGAGTGTAACCTAGAGTCTTTTAGTCAGTGTGCTGCAGGTCAGTTGAACACGCAAAAATGTGAACAGATAGGCAAGCATACAATTTAGCCTGACATTCACCACTTTTTGTCAGACACTATTATCAAATACTTTAATCTCAACCGACCCGTTTCGCATCCTGTTTCCTACTGATTGTATCACAGTTTCTACCTGCAATTACAAACCCATAAAATAAAGTGTTAGCAGAGACTAACAATTGGTGAAGTAGGAAGACAGGTGCATCTAAAAATATGTACAGAAAATTGCATCTGTGTTACTTGATTACGTATGTTACAAATTACAAGAATATGAATTTACAGTATCAAATGAAAACCGTGACTCAAAACAAAAATTACAACAATATAACTTCGTAACTTCACACAGCAGGTAGTAAATATGATAAAACCAGTAGAAAACAGAAATAGAAGCAGGTGGATTTAGTATCTGACAATAACTACTAAATAAATTGTGGTTCTTCTACTCAAAGTGAACAGTATGATTTCATTTGAACATATATATAGACCATAATTTCCAACTTTAAAGAAAAATAAATTCACACACACTGTCAGCACTAATTAAATGTTTCAAAAATAGACCTTCGTAAAGAAGCCCGGAGGTAACAGGAGCACCGATTTTTTTTACCTTTAGACAAGCCCAGGCTAGCTGTTTCCCCCTGCTTCAAGGCATTATGTTCAACTAAACTAATCATCAGCTGGCCTCTAGCTTCAAATGTAGCATACAGATATGAAAGTGGCTTTTCATACTATATCTTCTCATCTAACTCTAAGCAAGTATCCTTAAATGTCCAACTTTTAAAATGGTTCTTTTACTAATTTAGCAGTTGTTTTTTCCACCTGCTTTAAAACCTCCCATATAAAAGTGAAGAGTGCTTAAATCTCAGAGGTGTTGCTCATCAGCAATCAATCTAATTGGCTGTCCTTCCCACAGGACCGAGACTTCTGCCTGCTTCACTCAGAAGACCCACTGTTCCAGACTTTCTCGGGTGAAACGCTGAGGTATAAAGGCAATGAACCTCTTTATGCTTTTTTCATCAATGAATGTGCTTATTACGAGAAGGGCATCGCTCTCTCCCTGGCAAGAAAAAGGAGTGTGAAGGTTCCTGCAATCTGGGTGCAAACAGAGCAGGAGCAACAAGCTAACGAACAGGGATTTGCATCAGAAGAAGAAGAGTGAGGACGGCCTTTTAAAATACCTGAATGATGGGACTGATGTGACAATGAAATACATTACGCAAAAATTTGACTTTTATTGAAATGACAGCAGTTCCTTGGAACACGCACATGTACGTGCGCATACAGTCAGTCACGACATTTAAGTGTACAATTATTAACCGATTCAGCTCACAACTGGAGATTGAACACCACATTCACTGTAGATTCACAAAAGCACAGTCATACGGTGACATTTGCTGTTATATTTATGCTGAAGTGGATTCAGGGATAGAACAATTTCTTGATTTCATGACTCCTATCAGACAACACACACTGCATCATTTCACAGACATCCTTATGAAACTGTGTGACTGGTGGTATTTCTGGAGACAATGCATGGCTTTTAGGTAGTGTTTTTTTTCTAAATGTATTTTATTTTTGGGACATTTACATCATCATCAAAAAATAGATATTCACTACTGACCACTACAGCAATATTCAGGATATGTTCAACAATAATTTGTGCAACAATAAAAGTGCAAAGGAATTCCGTAGCTTATCACAATATGGCCTTTAAGTTACATTCATAATGCCTAACAGGGAAACTGTTTCCCTTAAATCCTGTTTAATTGAAATAGTTATAACAAATCAATAAAAAATAAAGGGAAACATTAATTAAATAAATAACAAACAACTTAATCCACAAAAGGATGTGGAAACCAATTTACATGAGCATGAAAGGGCAACAAAACAAAACATGAAATGGTGAAAAACCACTACTGTGTTAAAAAAAGTTATTTTCTACAAAAGAATATAAAATCAGTCAAAACACTACAAATATGCTGGAAAATATCAAAGAAAACAATGTCCTGGATAAATAAATTATAAACAAACACAGTCTGACCTTAATACCGACCATGAATAAACACATGTCACTTCAGTTAAAGAAAAGGGTGGACAGAAATGAAGCAAACTAATATATAAAGTAATAGTTATTGTCTCTCACTGCACGCTTCATTGACCCCACATTCCCAGACTATGTTTAGAAGCAGAAGAAAGACTGATTATACAACAGAAATCCTCCTTTAAAATACACATCTTATGATTGCTTACAAAGTTTTTGTCTTGCTGCAGTGCGACGGAACCAAACTCAGGGTGTGTTCAGTACATGTGTCACTGTCAGGTGTTTTTATAAGTGCAACAAAAGAGACATTTCACCGCACCTAACTGTCATTCTGAGTGTGATCTGAGGTGCGATAGACTTGAAAATGTCCACCACAAGAGGTTAGTGGAACAAAGGTATTTCCCAATTCCCTAACACATACATACTTAATAGGGTATAGTATATCTAGTACTATATATAAAATTCTCTATAGTAGGCAGGAAATAAGATACTTGCCGATGGATCAATCAATCTGTGACTTTCAAACACACCTGCCTTTGTTTTTAAAGAAAAATCCCCAAGTGTCTACAATTTGATTTAATGTTTTCAAGTTTGAGTATCTAATTAAGCAAGTTTAGCATACATACTAACATTTTTTGTATACTTTAACATTTCCCGTTTATTACAAAAACACAAATGTTTTTGAATGAAATGTTGCAATTCCGATCAAAATGTGTAAACGTGATGTGCGTATAATTATGCTTATGCTACTTTTACAACATTGTATTGAGAACAATGGGAACACAGCAACATCCTTATAAACATATCTGGCAGTGCAAGAAAAAAACTGCAAACTGCAAAAGAGCACATGTGAAATGTCAGCATAATTATTTCTAATTTCACAGGAAAACTGCATGCACAAGTAAAATAGGAGTAATAATTTAAACGGTTGCCTTAATTTCCTCTTCCAAATAAGTTTGGCTAACCTGCAGACTTTTTAAAACCTGACCAATCATGTTGACTGCTTATGTTTCTTGCTCCATCAAACATGTTTTGAAGCGAAGTTGCTGCATTCCTAAAAGTCAGCAATTAACTTGGTGAGTACCTGAGAAATTGTCCTTTAATTTACCCACTTTTCCAATTTAAACTCACTACATATTCAGCACCTGGAATGAATTAATAAGTAATATGAAACTTGGAAAATGCTTTTCAGCTTAAGTTAAGTTAAGTTACTCTGAACCAAACACATGTTGTACTATACACATCTTTCTGGTTGACCTTTTTCAAACCAATTCCATAACCCCTAGAGAGATAAAAATCAAATCTTTTAATGCAGCAGATAGGGTCATTAATATAGATTACATGCACTTTAATCCATCAGATGGCAATACGCAGATTAACCCACATCCCATTCCTCTGAGATCATTATAAAATGCATCTTGGTGTTAGAGTGGTATATGAATTTAAACAGGGCAGAAATCCAGAGCTGAATCTCAGTCTATGCCACCCGGTAGGCGGTCATGCGGTAGTAATTCTGACTGTGGCTGCGTGCCGCCCACACCAGCAACGCGGCGGCCATCATGTGGAGTGGCGAGGAAATGAGGGCCAAGTACAGGGACCAGCCCAGAGAGCCATCCACCTTGTCAGGCAGCATCGACACCCTGTGGAGCAGGTCCGTCCCCGCCAGGTAGCAGCACACTGTGGCTAAGGTGCAGAGACCTGCAGGGCATAGAACGAGGGGGCTTAATGAGCATCTTAAGAGGATGGATTGAAGGTGGATGTTGGGGTACAAATTTCAGTTCTTGAAATATTAGATTCATACATTTTTAGATCAGTAAAACACACACACTTAGCCTAGTATAACTTTTTTGCAGTGCTATTTGAAACAGGCCTTTTCCACAGCAGACATTTTAATTTGTGAAATCGGGAAAGGTAATGTATTGCTAAGTTCACTGAGTCATTAAACCTACAATAATTGATTTAGATTTTTGGCCACAGGGGCAGCGCAACAATATGTAAACACACTTATAAAGTTAACATTACAAACATGTTAGCAGGCAATTGCCTATGCAATTTAGTGACTTATACAATGAAACCTGCCAGTTACCAGTGAGTGGTTCTATGCAGCTGAACAGGCCTTACCAGCCAACAAGTGAAGTACTCCTATACCGAGAGTGGGGGTGAGGCTTCGGCAGAGGCAAGCACAGAATCCAGTCAGGCCTGCCAACACCACCAGACCCAGGGACACCAGTGGCAGCAGTAACTGGCACCTCCACAAGTCTATACATACATGCACAGAGACACAGAAAGGTATGAGTCCATGTGCATCACAGTTGCTGAGGTCTTCATTTACTCACCTTTTGATCATAATCAATGCACAATGCATAGAATAGGTTGAATCTGGTGCACGTTTTTACAGCGTTGTGCAGCATATAACATTTAAATAAGGGTAAACTTGTTGTGACTGGACTTACAGGTGCGCAGCATGTCCTCTCCACTGTTGTGGTTTCCTGGTTCTTTATACTTGGGAGTGACCTGCTGAAGCAGAGTGAAGCTTCGACACTCCAGCACCATCTTGGCATCTGAAAAAGATTATTTACTTAAAAGAACCACTTTCTGTGCATTAACTACAAATCATATGTACATTAATAAAGTTTTTTTTCAAATGTTCATTAGATTCTTGTGTGTATTTTGTACCTTCTGTGGACGTACTGCAGAATATAAATAAATTGCAGAGACCTAGTATGTTTGGATACATTTCCCAAAGTACACACAAATGGTTTTATACTGTGGTTTGATACTGTGAAGTACTAAATGTGAAGTATTGAATTTATACTTTCTGTGGCTAATATTAAATGTCCCTGTACTCACTATTTTTCAGGGAACAAGATGAGGAATGATGACCAATTAATATACTATATAGATGTCAATATTGATTTTTATTTCACTGCAACAGTCTGATGCATAGAAAGAACATAGTTCGTTCAAATGGCAGTTTTTGTTATTTGGGCTGACAGCTAAAATGCTAACACTTCTGTCAGTTATAACATTAACCTGAAGGAAATAAAAACAGAGGTCTTATTTCACATGGCAAAAAAATATTTTGTTGTTTGGGCATCATCTATTAACTGAATTAATCATGAGTAAGGCTGGACAAACTTCCTAGGGGGGCAACATTTTGTTGTTGGGCCCCTTTTGACCACCACTATTTGCAGTGTCACTGTTTCCCCAGGCACCCATCAACCAACCAGTACTCAAGAGCTGAAATGACTAGTCCATGCAAATTATGACATTTTATTGAATGAACCATCAATCGACTTTTAAACAAAGTTTTCTGTGAATTAATTACGTGACACAGAAAGAATTAAAGCAATCTGATAGAACGCAACATTACAACACATGCGCACAATATAAACTGAAACAATAATGTCTTAAAACTAGATTTTGTCAGGGTCCTGCTTTATGACCAGGGGCACAAGATGTAGAATATCAATATAGTTGATACTGTACTTCAGTGGTGCACTAATTTGTGATTAATCAAATTGTGTTGACAGTAACGATATCGATTAGTTTGGGGCCCCTAGGCAGTTCCCTGCCCAGCTGGTAATCCAGCCTTGATCATGAGACAGATTTGACCTCCACTAAACTATTAGGGAAAAACCCTAGAAAACACTCATAAAATGAATCTAATAATTTCAGAACAGCAATAAGTATTGTTAGACTATCCAGTAATTTATTTTTCAGCAAATCAGATGCATAAAGTGGGGTGTAATGCCATCTATCACGGGTGATCAATTCCAGCCTTACAGTTCCTACCTGTTGGGGAATGGGCCACACCTGGTGGCATCATAGTACATAGAAAGCAGCTCTATAGTTTGAATCTTCTGAGACCGAAACTAATGACTCATCTGTCTGTGGAAGTGTCATTGGGCAGGTTGGGTTAGTTATGTGCACATACCTGGCTCCTTGTGCCAATGAGCGTTGGCGGGAACGAGCACACACCGCCACCAGAGGCCCACAGACCCGTTGAGGCGGAACAGGGTGTCGCTGTAGGTTTTCTCATCAAACTCCCCTTCCAAGAACTCTTCATACAGGGAGCGCAGCTCGGTCACGTTGGCCTCCCCGCGCACGGTGGGGCTGCTGTACTGGTACCAGTGCTGCGTCCCGATGGCCACCGACAGATAAACGGTGGCCAGTATGCTCAACACGCAGGCGATGACCAGAGCTGTAGCGTAGCGGTTGTCAACCATTGTTCACCAAGCCAGAGACGCGTCAAACGGGATTATGTTGATGCCAGTGATCGAGTCGTCTCGCATCAATTTGGTCAATCTGCGACGCTTCCTGTCAAACCCTCTTATGCAAGTCGCAATGGCATCGTAAAGTCTGCAGAATCTACTGTACAATAGCAAACGACAGCCTTTTATTTTAATGAACGATACTCATCTCCAGTGCTGTCCCAACAGTTAGCGTCAGCAGCCCTGCAGGCCGGCTTGGATGTGCCATCTGTTCCCTTGTCCCACTTCCACAGATGGTGGGTGGCCCGACGCTGCGACAGATCGCAGCTAGTGGGCTACGCAAATAACAACCCCGGTCCACACTAAGAAAGTCAAACAGGCATGTATGATAAGACGCTTTATGTCCCAGGCAGTAACAGCCTGCAAAAGCAAATTCCACGGGTCTGTTTTGGACAGCAGGGTGAATCCGGGTCCACTCAGGATGAGTTGTAAACACACTAATCCACGCGTTTTCCACTTCCGGTTCCGCTGATCAGTAGATTAAAATAAAAAAATCTTTTCTCAGCGAGGACACTTCCATCGACGTTATTGAGAGAGCAATGAAAACAATATCAAAATAAAATCTTGACAAAGTGTTCAAAGAAATTATTAAAGTTGCTGCGAACCTCAGTTATTCTAAATAACCTGGCATGTAAACTAATGATCCCATGGGGCTGCAACTGATTATTTTTATTATCGATTAATCATTTGGTTCATAAAATAGAAAAAAGTTGTGAAAAATGCCCAACCCAAGATCACAGGGCACATAGAGACTTCTTCGAGGTGCAGTTCTAAAGCCAGAGAATCTTCTGTCAATTGTCTAATCAATGAATCAACTAATTGCTTCAGCTGTACACAACCAGATACTATTTGTAACATTTTGTGCTGTTTATACCTATTAAAAGTATTTGAAAATAATGAACTATTGTTTCATTATTCATTTCTGACCTTTGTCAAACAACATGTAATCTACAATGAATTTAGGGCAGTAGCATCATAGTTTACATGACATTGCCTGGGCTGCAGAATGCAGAATGCCAAACTATCAAAATTTCCTAAGTAATAAAACACCCCTTGTTCAATACCATATCAACATCGGTTACACATACACTAAAGGAGCAGGGCTGTAGCCAGGACTTTTTAAGTCCACGGTCTCCAAAACACCCCCCAAAAAATCTCTTAAAATATATTATTTGGATTGTTCTTATTTTATGTATTCAAATTATTAACTATACTTCATTTAAATAGCATTTCACAGAGGTATAGATGCTGTTTCAAAACTTCCTTTACACTGCCAGGAATAAAATTCTGGTCAGAAAATAGTGAATCCTTTATTTGTTTATTTTGTTGACATAAATGAAATCAAATATATTATTATAATATATAATACATGACCAATAGCTAATGGTGGCAAATGTTCGCTAACATTAGATAGATATTGCTGTACAACAGACATTACTGAGTCAGATCCCATATCTACATGTGCTACTGCTATGCTATGCACGATGTTACATACACTTGTTTTAGGTTAGAGCTATAATAAAAATCTGTGACATGACATCAGGTGCAGTTTAGTATATGGTTACTATTTCTTGGGGGGGTGCTGTTCAAAAACAACTGTCAAGATTGTGAAGACTAAAGATGTAGACCACCATAACTCTAGCCCACTGACTTCTTTCTCTTACTAAAATGTTTTGTATAAAGATTTGAGATTTTGGCTTCAATTTTTGACAGTAAAGACAATTATGCTTTTGGATAATTTTGTGAAAGTCATTTGCATAGCACATGTTGAAAGACGAAGATGGCCGCTCACAAAAAATCATGTGGGAGGGGAAACAGGTGATGATCTTCCCCAATTTCTCCAGGGAGACCCAAGAATAATGTGAGAGCTTCACACAGTGCAAGAAAACACTCCGGGAAGGTAAGATGAAGTTCAGCTTGCTCTACCAAACACCACTGTAGGTGAAGATATTCCCTGGGTCCTCAAAATGCAATGCATTTCATCAAGAGAAGATGATCTCTCTGTCTTTCCCTTTCTATGTTCATTGTTCTATTACAACTATAAACATACCAATCATATTTTGCACTCAAGCCATTGGAGTGGCATATATATTTTAATCAAGTTGACCATTTGAAACATAGTTTTTCTTTCTGAATTATATCTATACATTTTAATGTCACTGTGGGCATGTTGTACATTGTGTATGATGTAGATGGATAAAAACTTAAATGAAAAAGAAAGTAATCTGGACCTTTTATCCAGATTTTAACCAAGGTTAGGGCAAAAACCTGTAGAGGAATTGATGATTTTCTCTCACTACTAAGACCACAGTAGGGACACAAGGGTCATTCTTTGCTTCAATAAAGTCCATTCAGGTTTCCCTGAAATAAACACAGAAATCTGTCCATAATGAGTAAATTTAATTTAGTTTATAGTTATTTATAAACATTCTTACTGTGGTAACCTTATATATTTGTAACTGTCTATTAAAATGTTTCTTTTTTTGAGAGAGCTATCATGGAAAATTAACTCTGACAATGATTGATGCTTGTTTTGATTCTTGTGCTTACTCTAAGTTTGAGGTGATTAGGAACAACACATCTGTTAGTCTGGCAGTATTTGAATAAATAACAATGTCATAACCAGAGTGAACTCTGTGCCACTCCCAGTTCTCTCTCTCTGTTCTCTCTCAACAAAGGCTCCGACCGGCTCATTGTAAGACACTATTGTGAAATTGAATTATATGAAATCACATGGTAGGGTTTGATTGTGAGTCAACATCACCAAGGTTTTAATTAAAGTTTCTGACAGTAAACATGCCCCACCAAAACTACAAAACATGACAAGAGACAATTTAAATGCTTCAAATATTTTGTATTCTGATCATTGCAAAGTTTGTTACAGCAATTGTACAAATTACTTCTACTAACTACTGCTAATAACTCTCACAGAATACAGTTATACACGATTACATAAATACATTGTATAAATAAGAAAATTGACAGTGCATTGTTTTAATATACTGTATATCATACTCCTTAACTATTATGAAGTATTGCTTCAGAGTTTGGGGTTGCAGCCCAGCTGCATGTTTTCCGTAATTTAATTCAAGACACATTCCCTTTACAATGTGCTAGCAAGTGAAAACTAAACATGAATTTGACATTTGGAGAGTACATAAACATGTAGTTAATTTTAATGTCAAAGTAAAACAGCATTTTGAATAGAACTATTTTGATAAAGACTCATTTCACAGTCCAATTTGAAATCTAGCTTTCATATTTCACAATCTGCATGTTTCAAAATGAACTGCATGAATTGTACAATAATTTTCTGACATCCTAGGGTTTAATAGAAAGTGTTGTTATATTGTTTGGCATATTATTCTAATGATGATTCAATTTACCAGATGCTTAAATTTGGCTGTGATTCTGTCAGGCCCACAATCGTGGACATTCCCACACAAAAGTATTTTGTTTGACAGACAAACCTAATCCACTATCATTAATATGTAACAATGAATTTGACAGATCGTCCACAACCGGACAAGATCAAAGACAATCATGAACCCTGGATTCTATCTGTCAACAAAGTCCTTTTTCGTTCTGATAGCAATTTAGATGGAAATGAGCACTGATGCTATTGCTGGCTTGACAGTAGCCATGACAACAGTACCAGGCAGGATGCAGTGAAAAGACTGATCTTGTGGCTTACTCCACTAGAAGCTGTAAATACAGAGAAAATGAAACAAAACATTAGTTTAATAAACAGTTGTGCAACTTTTTTATATTTTTGATCAAGTAGTTCACAGTATTCTTACATGTGCCATTCACAGAGATGGAGCTGATTTCAATGTCGAAGCCGGTGACATTTGAAGCTGCACTAATCAAAACACTCGTAATCTGAGTGTTATTAGGAGCAGTTGTGCTTTCAAAGGTAACGTTCATGTCGGTGATGATTGATCCATTTCTACAGGAGAAACCAAAAATATTGTGTGAAATATCAGATTTAGGCCACTAATCTTAAACTGTAAAATGATAAGTCTTAAGAAATTACCTGAATGACACTACATTCAAGGACTTGAAGGAGGCAGGAAATGCTCTTCGGAACGGAGGTTCAAGCTGCAGAAACAGAAAACAAACTATATTAAAACCCGTTTTGGCTTGGTGTGTATGAGCTCACTCGTACAGAGAGTTGGAGGTGTAGTTTCATTTGTCTTGATATATTCCCCTTGATGTCTCTGTCATCAATTCCTTCTGGAAGTTTGAAGTGACATTTCTTGATGCCCTTTCTTTTTAGTTTTTAACACTTGCCAAACACCTCATCATAACAAGATGTGCCACATGTTTGACTCAGAAATGTCTTTTGGCATTTTATTGTAGATAACATCCTATACAAATTTTCAAGATGTATCATCATTGAGGAAATGGAAGCATTCTTTTTAAGGTTTTTGACATTTTATGACACCTATTTGTACGCATCAACCACATTGGCATCACTTTATAATACTGCCTGCAATTTACATTATACTTTTTTTGCATGAATCAGGTACTGATAAATTATTTATTACAGTAGGATGTGGAAAGTATCTCCTTGGTACCTAATTCATACAACACAGTTACACTGTAAATTAGGGGCTGAGTTATAAAGTTTTACTGTAACTCTTCAGTTTTTTGTGTGGGGGCTTGATCTCTCTGATACAATAGTTCAGTAGGTGTACCAGCAGATTCTATTCCAAGGGTAAGGTCTTTATCATTGAAGCTCGACTTGTGAAAGCCGCAGAACGTTAAAACGTATTTTAAACGTGATTAATCATGATTAATCACAGCTTATTATTGTGATTAACTCGATAACATTCTTTGACACCTATAGTCTTGATATATTCCCCTTGATGTCTCTCTCATCCATTCTTTGACTGTTTAGCAAGCATGAAGATGAATGTTTCCTAATTTTCCTTGTGTTTTCTGTGCTTTATGTAATGCAGAAAACAAATTGAGGTATACAGACAGACAGAAGGGGAAAAATTATGGGCACTCCTGGGTTTATTAACCTTTTACACAAACAAATGATTTTGACCATTATAATGCAACCAATATTTACAATGTAAATTCCTTGTATGAATCAGGTACCAATAAAGTACGTATTGCAGCATGAAGTGGTTAGTATCTTCTTCATACAATACAATTAAACTGTAAATCAGGGTCTGTATTATAAAGTGTAACCATAACATTTTAGTTCTTTTTCTTTAGCGCTCTGATTCAATAATTAAGTAGGTGTACCAACAGACTTTATTCTAAGGGTGAGACTTACCTGTGTCTTTATCATTGTAGCTCGATTTATGAAGGCTGGAGATGATGGATTCAGCAGGTCACTTGTAAATGTGGCTTGAAGAGATCTAAAAGTCACACTTGTTGTAATGAGTCCTACAGTTGAAGGTGCTGCAGTTGTAGGTACAACAGCTGTAAGTGTGGCAGTTGTAGGTGCACCAGTTGTAGAATTGGCAGTTGTAGTTGCAGCAGTTGTAGAATTTGTAGTGGCAGCAGTTGTAGAATTGGCAGGTGTAGGTGCAGCAGTTGTAGAATTGGCAGTTGCAGTTGCATTGGCAGTTGGAACTGGCCCATCTGTAAAATCATGTTTTTAAAGAATAAGCAAATACGTATTCATGCCCAAACCAAAATGATTACTTTATCCTTGTGAAACTGACTTTGGTTCCACTTTCACAGACTTATAAGGCCCATCAAAAATGTTTACATTTCTACATCCATTTCTAAAGTTACTAAAGTTAAACTTTAAGCTAATAATTCATGTACATAACAAGCATTCTGGCTGAGCTTAGAGATCTCATCCTGCCCCACACAGTAATGTGGAATAGATGGACTGAACTGTACAACACTGAAGAACTCAGCTGTAGCTGAAGATTTTGTGATGATTTGATTTAAAACAAAAGCATGAATAGCATTATATTTCAATTGTTTGACATACTCATGAGAGTGAAACACTGTGTTGTCTTTACTTACCCAATATTTTGACTGAGCTGGGATTTATGCTTATGTTGAAGTTATTGTTGGGATTATTAACAGCGTCAACTAAGACTTTAGCGATGTCATTATTCTGTGGGAGTTCTGCAGCAGGAGTAGTCTGATTGAACACAATCCCAATGTCTACATTAGTTCCGTCCGCTCGTGTTTGAGATGTAGAAGCGCTGTAACATGAAAGCAAAGACAAGTATCAAGTAATGATATCAAACTATTTTGTTTCTTTGTGTCAGTTTTTTTATACTACTGCATTTAAAGCCAGAGTCATTGAACCAATGTTAGACAAATATTTTACCTGAACTTTTTCACAAAGCAGTGGTCGAACAGACTACCAAATACTTCCTTGTATATGGCAGAAAACTGCAAAAAAAGATAAATTGAAAGACTTTGAGTAGCTGTTTCACCAAATAAATTTTCAATTTAACAGATTTGTAAGTTTAAATACTATTTCCAATCACTCATTCACAAAACTGAAAAATTGAGATTTCACTTACTGTTGATACAACTCGCTTTTCAAGATCTTTATATTGACTGCTTTTAGGGTCAGTGAGGTTACTTGAAAAAGGTTCATTTTGCAAGTCTGCTGAGATAAAATAAGTAGGTACAGCAGTGGCAGCTGTTGTCTGTGTTGTGGCAGCTGTTGTCACAGAAGGTGCTGTTGTTGTTGCCCCAGCTGTTGTTTTTGCTACAGATGATGTTGTCGCAGGTGTCGTTGCCGCAACTGTAGGTGTTGTTGTAGCAGTTGTCAATGTCACAGAAGGTGGTGTTGTTGTTGTTGAAGCAGATGTTGCTGCAGTTGTTGTTGTTGCTGGAGCTGATGTTTTTACAGTCAGTGTTGTTGCGAGAGCTGTTGTTATGGAAGCTGTTGTTACTGCAGATGTTGTTACAGTAGGCGTTGTTGTTAAAACAGCTGTTGTTGCAGCAGCTGTGACTACAGGGGTTGTTGTCACAGTAGCTGCTGTTGTTGCCAAAGGTGTTGTGGCTGTAGCTGATGTTGTTGAAGCACCTGTTGTTGTTATGGAAGCTGTTGTTTCTGCAATTGTTGTTGAAGCAGGTGTTGTAGCAGCTGTCGTTGTCACAGAAGGTGTTGTTTCTGCAGCTGTTGATGTTACAGCAGGTGTTGTAGAAGCATCTGTTGCTGGGGCAGCTGTTGTAACTGCAGGTGTTGATGTTGCAGCAGCTGTTGTTGTTGCTTCAGCTGTTGTTGTTGGTGCAGCTGTCGTTGTCACAGAAGGTGTTGTTTCTGTAGCTGTAGATGTTACAGCAGGTGTTGTAGCAGCATCTGTCGCTGGGGCAGCTGTTGTAACTGCAAGTGTTGATGTTATAGCAGGTGTTGTTATTGCCTCAGCTGTTGTTGTTACTACAGATGATGTTGTCACAGGAGATGGTGTTGTTTCTGCAACTGTTGTTGTAGCAGATGTTGTAGCAGCATCTGTTGCTGGGGCAGCTGTTGTAACTGCAGGTGTTGATGTTGCAGCAGCTGTTGTTGTTGCCTCAACTGTTGTTGTTACTACAGATGATGTTGTCCCAGGAGGTGTTGTTGTTTCTGCAACTGTTGTTGTAGCAGGTGTTGTAGCAGCTGTCATTGTCACAGGTGTTGTTTCTGCAGCTGTTGATGTTACAGCAAGTGTTGTAGCAGCATCTGTTGCTGGGGCAGCTGTTGTAACTGCAGGTGTTGATGTTGCAGCAGCTGTTGTTGTTGCTTCAGCTGTTGTTGTTACCACAGATGATGTTGTCACAGGAGTTGTTGTTGTTTCTGCAACTGTTGTTGTAGCAGCTGTTGTTGTCACAGAAGGTGTTGTTTCTGCAGCTGTTGATGTTACAGCAAGTGTTGAAGTAGCATCTGTTGCTGAGGCAGCTGTTGTACCTGCAGGTGTTGATGTTGCAGCTGTTGTTGTTGTTGCCTCAGCTGTTGTTGTTACTACAGATGATGTTGTCAAAGGAGGTGTTGTTGTTTCTGCAACTGTTGTAACTGCAGCTGTTGATGTTGCATCAGCTGTAGTTGTTGCCTCAGCTGTTGTTGTTACTACAGATGATGTTGTCACAGGAGGAGTTGTTGTTTCTGCAACTGTTGTTGTAGCAGGTGTTGTAGCAGCTGTCGTTGTCACAGAA
>JAVQJD010004652.1:0-11695 GCA_036023655.1 Nannoperca australis
TAATCTTAAATTATTTTTTTATTAAGTATATTTTAATAAAAAAAGAATTTTTTTTATTAAATTGTTTTTTTTATATAATATAATAATTCAACCCCCCCCCCCCCCCAAAAAAAATAAAATAAAAAGAACACTCGTACAAGTAAGAGCCATTAAAGCTGGTGTGACAATTCCACTGCTCTCCTCATCTTATATGCTCAGGTAGAGCACAATCTCACATGTGATTTTCATAATGCTTTCCCAGAGCAATTTGTTCAAATGCTCACTATGTTGCCTTTGTCTCCACACGGAATGTTAACCAGGATTAACCATAAACATGCATGAGAAATGGTTAGTGCACTGTGTGGTGCAACTTTAATGTATCCAGCTTTTTTTGTTTCCTTGTACATAGGAAGTTAAGGCAGTTTTCTGAGGCATAATTGAATGTACATTTAAATTGGAACACCTAAATGTGTCATAAGTTATGTCTCATCAAAACTACCAGATTTCCCTTGATAATGGAGTCTTTCAGGCCTGCACACAATTTGAACCTTGCAAACCACATTACCGTGATGATGGTAAAAGTATGCATCAATTACTTTGCTCATTTAACATTTATTGTATATGCATTACGCATTTAAAGGAGATCAACTTTGATCACAATTAAAATTCAAACTGATGGCACGAGGCATAGCTGTGTTGCAAGTAGAAACAACTGAATTATAGATAGATACTAATCATTGTATCTGTCTCCACATTGAAAACCTATTACCTCTACGGAGCTCCATCGAGAAGCCTGCTGGCCGGCAATGAAGCCTACCAAAGCGGCATTGCCACTGGGGCTGGTGGCGTCAAATGTAACGCAGAATGGACAGTCAGTGGCGGATCCTGCCACTATTTCCCCAGAGAAGCCCTTTTCCTTCCAGAAAGCCTGCAGAGAAACAGACAGTTTGCAGCTTCATCATATAGCAATAATTACAGCAGTTTAACACAAAATTCAACTAGAAATCTCTCAAGTTATATTGAGCGCCATCTCTTTCAGTCTGGGCTTCCACCAGACTGTTGGAAGAAAAAAAATCACATGTACTAACACATCCTATTTACTAAGTTTTTGAACAAGTTTCCCTTCAAGGTCAGCAAACGCCAGCAACCATCGTTTTCTACATAAGCCTGTAGTGTTGGCACGGGACAACGCACCAGAAAAATAGTCATTTTAACATTTGTTCTTCAGATTGATAACTCAGCTCCTGTATCTTGACTTTTACTTACATCTGTATGGCACATCCAGTGTGTGCTAGGAATGACAAAGGATACTACACAAAGTTGCGTGACTTGTTGCACTTAAACGAAAACTTGCCGTCTAAAACAATTAGAAATATAGATATTTCATCCTCTTATCATTGACAGCAATTTAATGTGTTTCAAACCAACCTTTAATGCTGTCGAGCATAGGATCACTCCTCAATAATTAACTCAATAAAGACATTCCATGTACTCGAAGAGTGTGTGCTGGTTATAAATGAGTAATCTGCAAACTGAATTCTATGGAGTGAATATAGTCTCAATATTATTTGTAAATGTGTATTACATGATTTTAACAGAAAAACAAGATTTTAAACATATTTGAGTTACAGATTGTTAACTTCAACTTCTCAGATCTGATTCTTTTTCAGATTAGATCACTTAACATTTTTGAGACTATTTTATCGCTGTTCCCAGCTCCACAGAACCATAAATGCAGCAATTAAGTGCTGGTGGAAAACTGGATCTTTTGCTGTATTCATGTTTAATTTCAAAGTGGGGAAGACGTTTTTCTAACCTGATCTGTGTGCAACACAATACATTTCCATGCGCAGGAAGCTTTTTGAAAGTGACAAGGAACATTTTTTGTGAAATCTGTATAAAAGGGGCCAACTTTATGTTCAATCACATGTAAAAACATTGTTCATATTCAAAGTAAAAATGTTTATGTATATATTACTACACAGTTGATTTGGAAAAACTTCATATGGGCAGATTTCAACACCTAGTGTCATGACTGTACTTCCCAAGATAGCATGGGACCTACAAATGTTATACAAATGTCTCATAAAATAATAAGTATTTGGCTCTTTTGTACAATTTATGTGTAGCCTGCTGGCAGACTTACTGCCTCATGTAATAATAAGTGACTGCACCTGCACTGAGGCTTTTGGGCATTGTTATGAGTGTGTGTCAAATGACACTTCATGATGACATTTTTCTTTTATTCACGCATTTAGTGACATACATTGATGTTACAATATTGGAAGAATGACATCAGCATACATCTGTTGTGTGCATATGTGCATTTACATTTGCATGCATAACCACGCCTACATCTAGATGCATGTGTTTGAATGTATGTTAATTTATTCATCAATGCAGATTTACTCTGTATCTATCTCTATAACATTTAGATCAGGGTAAGGCGAACCTGACATATTATTTCTGCATGTTACTTTCATTTTTTGGTTTGCACTTTGTTTATTTTATCCGAAATAAATACTGAATTTATATAGTAAATGATCATCAAAGAAATTACCTCAATATTCCAGTTTGCTGAAGGTGTTAGTTTCAAGACATTATGTTAAACATACAGTAACTAAACAGTAAATATCAAAACTTATCCATGTTGCACTGTACTTGCACTCTCCCAAGTAATGCTTTAAGAATAATGAAGGGACAACAATCTTGCATTATAATTTTACACTACAATAAAATACTAATTTGAAGTAGCAAAAGCACTCTAAATTATGTGGGATTAGGAAGTCAGTCATATAGCTATGGCAACACACCATCCTTTTGTTTCTTTCAAGTTGTTTCTGCAGGGCCAGACCTATTCATTTTCTTCACAGGACATAGCAGCTGTCCTCCCAATGAGCACTCATAGGGAGGCTAATTTGAGTGATCAGCCAGCATGAACTAAGGTGGCATACCTTCATCTTATTCTAGAGACACTCTGAGGAGAGGAGGCATTTCCTGGCAATACAGATGAACAGGTTATAGATCTGCAAACACACAACATCAGTGAGGATCTTGCCTTAGCTGGCCCTTTGGTCATAATTGCGATACTGTTGTTTCCAGTAGACATACATGGGTCTTTTTACCTCAAGGAAGACACCTTCCATCTGTAGCCTGACCTGTCAACCTCACAACAGTCCATTGTTGGGATGGGACGCATTTGCCTACATTATCGATCACAACAGGCTTTCTTCAGGCTATAGAATTTGGTGACGTTCAGTCTTCATTTACATCCAGACTTCACATAAACTCCATATAATTCAGAGATGATTCAACTGCTGTAGGTGTTGCCATGGAAAATTACCCAACAATGGGGAACATTGTAACAGGTAAATGGAAGAGAGACAGATGCGATGCCTAGCCTGAGGCTGCCTCTAAGGACTTGGATCCTGAGAAGGACAAGCTGGTGCTTCTAGGATTGTCCCCCACTGTGGAGAATATCATCAAGGAAAGAATGCAGAGTCAACTATTTAAGCTGAAAAGGCAAAATCCTTTTAAGTGAACTACTCACTCAGCGTTTTTTTTTCTTTTACATTTTCTATTAGAAATATGTCTACTGCCATCTGCTATCAAAGGCATCATTCAGACTACAAACAAAAGTGGCCCAAATCTGTTTTGCTTCACATATATGACTGAGATCTGCACCACTGTCATTTATCATCATAAATCAGATCGACTTTATTCAGACTGCAAGCAAATCAAACTGGTTTCTTAAATCAGATCTTTAAGACAGACTCTGTTATTTGCAAGTGATCAGATTGGATTGTGCTTCCAGACATCACCAACCTATCTTCATGGGTTTCTGTGGTAACAATGTAGGTGTCAGTAACTACGTACACTGGTGATGTGGCTTTCCCCCACATCATCTCGCCCTCCAAACAATCGCACTTTCAGAACTCCTCCATTGTACCAGACCATACAGGTCAGAATTTATTCAATCCAACCTCACTACTCAATTCACTCTTCCCCGTAGGGAAATCCATTCTCTGTATTTAACCCATCCTAAGTGTTGGGAGCAGTGTGCAGACACTGTGCAGCCCAACTCCAGTTCCTTGGTCAAAGACACTGACATACAAAACAAACACAAGGATAACATGCAAACTCAAATCCTTCTTGCCGTGAGGTGACAATGCTAACCACTAAGCCACCTTGCTGCCCTCTCTGCTTCAGTGGGGTTTGCTGGTGTTTCTTAAGGTCCTTTTTTAGTAATGCTGCTTTCTTAAACCTGTGCTTGTTTCCTTAACTTGAGTGAAATGCATGCCATTACCGTTTGTCTAAACTCATTGTACACAGTTCCTTAAAAAACTTCAAAAGTGTTCTCTATGGGTGTTAATGTTATTATTATTTTATATGAATGTCATTGTTGTATTTGTAGATGAGGTTATACAAATTAAACCCAATCCACTAATAATATACACCAACACCAACTATCCCAAAGTATTATGACGAATTTAAGTACTTTTGATAAGTGACCCCTCAGGATGGCTGCCATTGTTTTTGCAGAAAGTAGGCTTTGTCGCCACAATGTTTGGAAAGAAAACAAGAACCTGGGAGAGCAGCATCACCATGCCATTGTGCAGATTCTACTTATCTGAGATAGCTAACATGGCTCACTCTTCATTTAGTGTGTACTCAACCTTGGATGCATCTTAATGCTTTTTCAAGCAAACAAGGGGCTATCTAAGGATTATCTCCGGGTATAGACCCTGAGTGAATAGACAAGTTATTTGATACATTTAATTTATTTAATTAATTACTGAAATAAGTAATGGGCATGTGTAAAAACATATACTACACACATGTCAGTCCATTACATTTGTGGGTTTTCAAGCATGAACAGCTTTTCTCAGGTGTTGAAAGTACACCTCAAGGGACCGGGCTAAGGTGAGAGGACTGCAGACCAGAGGATTTTGATCTGCTCAGTAAAGTTTTTATAAATTGTTTTTTTTACCATAATCAGAGCACTTCTTTACCCACTGTTCCAACACACCTTCCAACATTGTGAAGAACCAGGTGAAATTGAGATTCAAACAAATAGCCCTAATTATCTTTAACTTGAAATTGAGAGGGACATGGGTTGCTTTTTCTCATCTTGAGATTACATGGGTTTGAACAACAATATAAAATAATAAAAAATAAGAGAGCCTGCAACAACTCATAAAATAATAAATAAAATAAATTGCAGAAATCAAGTTTTGGGCCCACAGCTTTCAATGTAAAGAATAAAAACAAATCTAATAATCAGTAAGAGCAGCACAGGAGCATCAGAAGGATGACAATATAGTTACGTGGTTTTGTGACATGCACACTTGTGCACAAGTGTAATAAATAACATTAAAAACAACTTAATTCCATTTTGGTGAGCTACATTATTTCCAAGGTCCTGGTAGTGTGCATGCTGGCTTAATGGCATGGCTTACTGGGACACATGATGGAACTGAGCCATTGTTAATGAAATGTGTTGTACCGGGCAAGTCAAAATGTCTGTATGGTTGCCATTGATATGACCAGTGCTGAATAGAATTCACATAGGTAATGTGTGCTCAACAACAAGCCCATAAAGTATAATTACTTATACATCAAAAAAAGATAATGTCTCAGAAAAGATCAGAGCCATAAGATCCGGCTGCCTTAAAAGAGCCATAATAATAGAATAGAATAGAAAGCATTTATTGTCATTATACAAAGTACAATGAGATTTAAAGAACAGCTCCTTACACATAATACAGACCTATATAATACAAACCTTATATAGGTCTGTATTATGTGCATGGGGCTGCTCTTAAAATTTTAAAGATTTGATCAGATTCACACTGTTGCATGTGTGGACTAGGTTTAGCAGCACTAAATTACTCATATTACCAGACCTAATGCCAATGATCTGCATTGTGAACATTTCACAAGGTGACACTATATTTCTCTGCTATGTCAGTAAATGTACTTGTATAAATTTACCCTTCGTATGAGTAGTGTTATGAAAATAAAGTTACCTTGCCTTGAATACGATTCATGGAATACTGTGACTGGTTTTCACTGTTCGTGTAAAAGACTGACTGACTGCAGACTGACACGGAGAGAAGGAAAGTATCAAATAAACCACATCTAGATCACTGACCAATATTGTCACATATGTTTATTAGAACTGTGCATTGGTGTCTTGCCAAGATGCATTTAGATTCTGATGAATGTTTGCATGAACACTAATGATTTTTTTCATTACATTAGACAAATTTAATCTATTAACAAGATGCACAAGCATTTTGTTAATTGTGTGTTTGTAAAGTGCAAAATGGAAAAGATTAAACAAATCAAATGTTGTGCTCTTTTGTACAATGTATTGAAATCTATAAAGAACTTGTGCTAAATGAACTGAGTACAGTCTGTCACATTCTATTCATAAAATAAGTAAACAAATAAAATAAAAACATATTTCCACACTTCCACACTGCTGATTCCAGTGCTTGGAAGCATCCTTGCATTTTACATGAAAGAAAACATTGCACACTTGAATATGATTTTAAATGTAGTTCTAGTCATGAATGGCTGAAAACTAAAACTTCTTTTGATATTTTGACACAGTCTTGTGAGTGGACTATTCAAATTCAGGGACCAATTTCACAAGATTTGCAACATTCAAGCTGCAATTTGCAACTGTTACGATTTGCCATGAGGCAGCAGGAATAGGACCCAAATGCAGACAGGCAGTTCCAGCAAACAAAGGATTTATTTTAACAAAAAGACCAAAAACCTCAATGAGGAAAAAACAGCAGGAACAACGAAGACCATAAACCAAAAACCCTACGACCCATGCATGAGCATGCAACAGCCCTGTAGGACTCAAATGTATCTGCAATTTGCAGAACGTAAAACGTGACGCTGTCACCATTTGCCTGTTAGCAGTACTCACAAATTGCTTTTGTGAAATGGGCCCCTGTATTGAAACTGTAAAATATCAAATTAAATGTTTGTTAGTTTTTTAACAACTATTTTGAGATTGGAAATCAACATGTCACAAATGCTGTCATCTTTGTACCAGAAATTAAAATAGCTTCCCATAACACCTTGCAAGTATGACTAATTTAATAATCTACCATAGACAACCTACTTTTCTACATGGCTGTGACATACAGGAATAATGTGTGAAAGCTGAAACAACTGTCTAGAAGACAAAGAATGATTGTTTAAACTGGTTGTTTCTGAATTTGTATCATACTATTATTCACGTAAACATCTCTTCAGTTGTGATTTATCTTCTGTTACTCACCGTCTGGTAGGTAATAATGAATTTTATCATGTGGCCCAGAGGCATGTTCTGGGTAAGGAACTCTCTCTGGCTGGGCAGGGCTGGCTGGTAGTGGATCTTTGCTGTTGGAAAAACAACAGTACACCATGAATCCCCAAAACCTCATGCTCTTTTAGTCCTGTTTAATCCACCTTCCCAGTCTCACCTGGTGTAGTTTAAAAATAACATTTAGGAGAAATCAATGCTTTATTTGAGACATGGATTAAACGAGAGGAATAAAAATAAGTGAAGATGGATAGCACATTTGAGCTAATCCCTCTATTGATCAGGGAGGTTTTATCTTGAATCATGAATTCATGATTAGAGTATTAATAGCCTTTGGTGCAAAGAAATCCCCATGACCTAATACTACTCTGGCTGTTGCTGCGCTCCATAGTACTAATCGCAACATTTGCATCTGTAAAAGCTCCATCCCCCCAATCTGAGAGCAGTCAAGTAACTTCATCAGTACCGTTAGAGGTAGTGTATGTCACGCATGCAGAGAAGCCAGAGCGCCTCTGTGCTTGCTCTAGTAAGTGTTGAAGCTACATCTGGCCATAAGCCAGGCTTTTAATGAATGAACTGGTGGAAGATGTGAAACATCATTTAGAAACTGTCACAAGCCTGTCAGGAACCTCAAAATAATGCCCTTAATGCTAAACAAAATTGATGAGCCTGAAGCAGTAAAATTGAAAAACAGTGACATGAAAAGTGGACCTAAACTAATTTGACATGGTCACTTAGGCGTTCAACTGACAGCACTGTACACATGACTTAAGTCCTTTCAAGTGGTGTCATATCCATAATGCCAGTTGTTTCGATACCAGAGTATCGAATTTGATATCAGGAAATGCCTTATACCTCAATATTTGTCAGAGAGATGTTAAATTGTCAATAGCTAAATGAGACATAATCTTGCAGTTTATTTCTTTCACTACAAAGCTCTATGGCGACACTGTCATCCACTGCACATAGCACATGCTGAAATCTGCTGACACTTTCGTTCAACTTCGACAAAACTCAGCGTCACAGTTAAATCATGATGACGTGAATTAACAGCTTCAGTGGGATGGCAGTTGATAGAATAAGATATTATAAGATTAAGCACACAGAGCTGCTGGTGTGTGCTTAAAAGGTGGTTAGCTGATGACTGGAGACAGAGCACTGCTTGTAAACAGACATCAGCCATTTGCAGTGGTGACAAAATAAGACTGTTGTCATGCATTCTTTCTGGCATCCAGCAATTTTCAGGCTTGTGCTTTCAAAGGCACCTCACTTTTGGCACTTTCTGAAAAGGTGGCCAAATTACAAACATTATCCACTACAGGGCTTGGCATCTCAACAGGATAAATGCTGAGGGGTTCCTCTTTGTCAATAAGACTGAAAGAGGCACTTGAAAAAATTATAAAAAGCAAAACCAAAAAGGAGGCACAAGTGGCTTTGTCTTATGCTGGTAACTACACTTAAAACCAAGCTTATCATTAATTTATTTACCTTGGGGTTGGAGAGGTCAGTGGGAGTGTAGCATATTTACAATTTTAGCCATGCTAACAATATGGCTTAGAAGACTGTGTCGGTCCACCACTTCGGCCCAAACTGAAAAATCTTAACAACTATTAGATTATCATGACATTTTCTACAGAATCCCTTGACTTTTACTGTAGTGCCCCTACTCTAGTTAATGAGGTTGACTTTTTTCCCTCTGTTTTTGTGAAATGTCTCCTCAGACTGTTGGTACACATATTAATGTCCCCCTCAGTATCAATTGTAATGACGTTGGCATTCTCCTGACTTTTCCTCTAGCACCTCCATTAGCGCAAAAAGTTTTGTTTGTCCAATACTTTGCTTTATACCAAAGGTATTTTACCAAATACCTGCAAAACTAATAACATGGTGGACATGGTAAACATTATACCTGCTTAACATTATCAGCATGCTAGCATTTTCATTGTGCGCATGTTTGCATGCTGATCTTATTATTAAGCTCAAAGCTCCACTGTACCTCTGAGCATAGCATTGCTGCCAGGGAGAAGGTCTAATGGTAGTAGCACAGTCATTAAAAATTGGAAATGTATGTATAGAATTACATATAATATACACTTAGACATACTTAGTGTTTTATCAACGATCAATGTTAATTAAAAACGTACCTAAACGGCCAAGAGACCATAAAGCTTTATATTAATTAGACCTCTGAGAATATTTTTTTCACAGTTATGTTTTCTTTAATTACTATTGCAGCATTGTGTACTGATTTAACATCAGCACATAGTGTAGCCTACTAAATACTAAATATTATATTAAATTATACTAAATATAATACTTAAATACTGCACTTGACTTTTACCAAGCTTCTAACCTGGAGAGTTTCTGAAGAGTTTGACAGCTTCTTGTATATTTGACTTTATCTGTTCAAATATTAAACAACAGTAAAGTTACAATACAGTTTCTCAGCGCCATCATTTTACACACAGTATTAGAACCTGCTCTCACTCCCAAATGGATTGACAGCTCATCTGATATGCAGAGAAACTCTGCCACCACTAAATCAAAGTTATTATTGTCTTGTGATATATCTGTTCCATTAGTTTGTTGACATCATTAGTCATCTTTTCCTTCAGTAATGTTTATTGACCTAGGCCAATATGTATGATCAGCAGAAAAAACTACGTGCTTGTATTAATTTATGTTCATATGTATAATTCATGTGGTTTTACCACTTTATTATGCAGAGCTACACACATTTTGAGTCAGTTACAACCTATTGATTCATTTACATGTTGTTATTGAAAACATAGCATGTTTGTTAAGGTGTGGAGGTCTATTTTGACATTCTTTGATGAATGTGAAGGAATTAATAATACAATTATCATATTCTGAGCCTTGACACACACCTGGATATGGCTTTTGATATTTTGGACCCACACGTGCTCCTTCCACTTGACCTCTCATAATTCTCAAATTTACTTAACATTACTAAGTGCCTTTATCCTTGGACCAGGCGTGGAGGAGTACAGCAAGTTCCCTCTAAAGGATGCTGGCACAATCCTCATTCTCTTGACAGTTCATCAGATTGCTTTTTGCATCACTGACACCTTTGGAAAACTGCAAGTTCAAGAGCATTTTATGGCTCCAGAGCAATGTGTACAACTGCTGGTTCCTGACCCTTAACACTCTGACTTCTAAGGACACTGCTTCCCCAATCCCCCAGAGTGGTTTCCTTTCAGTCTTTTCCTCGTCTTTCTGTCTGTTTTATTCTCACTTCCTTCTTTAAAAAAAAACTGTGGCATTTGATCCTCTCTCACTTTCCTCTGTTACTGACCTGTGAGTCACATCTGTGGTTCCCTTCAGCAAGGGGCTTCAACATTTCCATTACTTTCTCACTCTGAACTTTTATCATAGTGCACAGGCACTCTCAATGTCTTTGACTGTCAGAAGGATGAGAATGGTGAAACATGAAAAGCCACTGAAATCCAGACATAACATCAAAGGGATGATGATTCAAAGATGCAGTTTCCAAATGGCAATTTATGAGTGGTGCAAAGAAACTTTAAAAAGTAGGAAAACAGCTAAAGGTAGCTAGAGCTGAGTGTGTTCAGTTCATGGCTGTGCCTATGTATGGTGTGACATTGGCTCATCTCTTCCATTCTAAAAAGCCATTAAAACAGTGTGCAGCATATGATGTAACAACCTGTTGTTGAGAAGAAACAGAAGTAGTAATTAAATGCACAACCTCTTGCTAGGTGTGTGGATGAGATAATATTCATGTGGAAAAAGTTTTAATGTTAAGAGTAAGAGATTCATTGCTCTACGACTCCAATGTGTCATGGTTTTAATCAAAACAGATATATGAGAACCTTTTATACCAATAATCGGGGCAGGTGTCCATGCAGAGGGTCAATTCAGAAGGAGGAGGCAATATGGCTGATGGGCACCAAAGAAATCAAAGCCCTCACTGTCATAAACCTGTAAGGCCATCATAAATAGGCAGCACTATTCACAAACACAGATCTTTGATTGAATTATGTATGTAGCTCCTTGACACTTACTGAAATGGAAGACTCTGAAGTAGCAGCAGATACCCTCCTCCATCTCTCTATATCAGAATCAGAATCAGAATCAGAAATACTTTATTAATCCCAGAAGGGAAATTGTTTTTTGATACAGTTGCAGTGCTCAATAGAAGTTATTGAAGAATAACAATAATAATAATAATAATAAACAGTAGAATATTAACAAAGATACAAATGTCATTTCAGGTTAATTGCACAAGAGGATTGATGGAGTTATTGCACTATTAGAGTCCAGTGTTCTCCACCACCCCTCCCTGTCTGTCAGAGTGAGGAGTTGTATAGTCTGATGGCCACAGGCAGGAAGGATTTCCTGTGGCGCTCA
>JAVQJD010004654.1:0-34862 GCA_036023655.1 Nannoperca australis
ACATTGTGGAAAGGATCCTTACAGAGACAGACGGTTTTGTTAAAGAGTAAGATCCTTTTGATATCCTACAACAATTTAACCTCTCGCAAGGTTTTAGAGTGATACTTTTGCTTGAGCGAGACTAGCCTAGTTTCTGTCAATCTTTTTAGGGGTCCTTTATGACCCATGGTTTTGGGGAGGACAGTCTCCTTTAAGAGTGCATTGAGCCTTCACACAGCACTTACTGTTTGTCAGACACATAACTTCAGTTACAAGTTATACGAACCAACCAGACCCTAAAGGTTTCTATGGGTGAATTTAGGTTTCTTGCTATTCTTCCATCAGAATTGACCCTCCCTGTACCATCCTTGAAACACTGACAATTGCTCTCTTCTGTCCTCACACAGGTTCCTCATCAATGCCCCAGATCAGCTGCTCAGAGTCTGTCACAGCTGAGCGGTCCGCCTAGACCCATCACTGACCATCAGCCTCTCTCCTTATTCTTTCTGTCGCTCAGATTTGTTCCATACTTCTCTCTGTCTCTCTTTCCATCTTTCTCTTGCTCCACCATCTTTCACACTTCTCTTTTATTGTCTTTTTCTCCGTTAAATACCATACCCAGAATTCTGTGTTGCTGTACAGGTGCAGCGGTGTAATCCAGTCGAAGTTACATCAGCATTGCAATCAATCACGCGGTCTTGTCCTGCCGTCTTTCACTCTCCTGACGAGTGACTGACATGTGAGCCATCAACTCACTGTCATTCACCAAAAGCCCTACAGAAAGACAAACGTCTGCAAGCACAGTCAACAGCTGAGAACAACTTATATTGTTCTCTGAGAAACTCCCATGCTTAATGCAGAGATTAAAAATAATTTCCCTCATAAGCTGTTAAGACAGTCGGTAATGGGACAGTGCTTAGAGAGGCTATTAAATGTGAATCCTGATGAAAAAGAATGTCAAAGTGAGCAGATAGTGAGCTAAATATGCGGCAGGTTTTTTGAATAGCACAATGGTATTTACAGTGCCCCTAACACCTTTAATTATCTAGTCAGTCTATGCAGGAAGGTGAGATTCCACAAGCCAACCTACATAATGATACCCTGATGAACAGTTATCAGGATGTTGCATAAGCCAGTGTTCTGTTTTTGGAGTTTGGTTGCTGCATTATTGATTGGAGAAGCTTGACTGCCTAAATTGAAGACAAACAGCTATGCAACTAAATCTGAGTGGAAACAATATTAGACTATGAGCACTCATTTTGAACAGAAATAATACATCAATTCATATGATTCATACAGTGTGTGCATATCAATAAGAAGTCAAAGTAGATGTGATTTTCATAGAACACAATAGTACCTAGCTGCTCATGAATAAAGTGATGCTGCTGTGGCCTTGCCTAAGGCCTTGGTAAAGGTAAACTTGCAGACATTAATGATGAAACAAACTGCCAGTGTCACTCAAATTTTAAATGCAATTTGTCAGGGTTAGACTAGCTAGCTATACTGCCACAATGCAACACAGGAGAAAACAATAGACATGTTACTTTCCAGCTGCAAGCAGTAATGGAACAAATAAATCTCCATAAAGCAAACACCGGGTATGGCTGTTGGTATGTTGGTAAAAACAAAGCTGGTCTGGCTTCAGAACAACAAGTTTCAATCAAGTTTTGAATGATTACATTTAATTGACAAGAATATTTATTCCTCTGCTAAAATTAGTTGTTTTTATTTTGGCATCAGCTCAGGATGAAGTAGACATGATGGCCAATGGTAATTGAATTTTAACATTGTTTTGCTGTCATTACATTTGTGTGCATGCCCATGTTTGACATCCATTACTGCTGGCCCCTGAACAGCTTTTAGATGCTGCTTTGTGACATTTTCCTGATGCCAACATACTTGACCACTTAATTCTGTTAATTGTGGCCACAAAAGTTAAGTTCTCTCCTACACTTCAAGTGGTCAATTACATGAAAATGTGTTGCACAATACACAATCGCTGCCCAAGTATCCTGGTAATTTTATGATGTAGTAAAGTATGTCTGTTATTTTCTCCTGTATTTGCAGAAAACAGAGAACATGCTTCAGGGTGACAAAAGGGAATTTAGAATATGATCCCACCAGAAAACCTGTTAGAAATTAGTAAATCACAATTAATAGCAGTTCAATTCAAATATGTGGCAGCACTGGTGGAATATTTACTATTGCTGCCCTAAATTATGACAAATGGATTGTACACTACTTTTAGCTATAGGACTTGTAAATACAGTACAATGGTAAAAAGTAAACTCGATGTACTTTTACCATAGGGTGCAGCTGTTGCTTTAAAATAACCTGATATTCCTTTGACATTGTAAAACAGTGCAGAGCAATCATCACACCGTTTTTTATACACTATATATGTATATATATATACACATACACCTGGTACACCAACTGCTTCAGTAAACACAGAGTTGTGGTACTGTGTTTAGACCCAAAGGTTTTCAGCGTTCAGGACCAAAATCTGCCCCTCACCTCTTTGGGGGACACTGCTCTTCAAAGCTGATTTACAGAAAATAAATTGCCTGCAGTGTGCCTGTTGAATCATGGCATAGATTCAGCACAGCTATTTTCCACAGTCTGAGTCAGACTGAAAAAGTTTTTTCTTACCCCAAATTTTAATCTTAGGACCTCATTCTGTTACTGTGACCCCTTCATGATAATGTGTATATAAACAACCAGAGTTCTTTATTCAAACACGTAGACACTAAACTCCATCCAAATGGCAATTTTTGTTGCATTGGCAAGCATGTTATTTAATTTACATATTGCTGAAAATATGCTTGTTAACCCATTATGTTCCAACATGGGGGAAGCACTGCAAGAAAAAGGTGTTACGATTGCTCTGCGCTGATTTACAATGGCAAAGAAACATCAGGTTAATTTAAAGCAACAACGGCACCCTATGGTGTTAGTGCTGTTTCTTCGGGAGGTAAAGAGTAATAAGCTTTAAAAATAGTGGAAGACAAATCAGAGAGTCATCTGGAGCACTCAGAAAGGAGCTATTAAAGTCACTCACAGAGCTATAAGGAGCAAAAATGTTAATTCATAAACACCCCAGGTATGTGTGCTCATCATCACTGTTTTGTTTTCTGAGAAACAACCAAAAGACAGCAACCTCTTGTCATATGTATCAGAATAATTTCAATGTTATTTTTGGCTATGCTGACTACAAACATGTGTTCCACCATGTTTGAGTAGTCAGCTGTTGTTTTCAGGTCTCTATCTGTGGAGGTTATTATGTGATTAAAGCATCTTTCAAATTGGATAAATACTGCCACTAGGAGTTGCCAAAGTCAGAAACTTTCCATTTTTAAGTACAACACATTGGGCCTTTAATAATGTCTGTCAGCTAATAAAAGCATAGTGCCATAATTGGTTCCTTTACAATTATTCCTCTTAGTCTGAGTGCTAAAATGGATGTAATACATTATTGAGTGCAGGGTCTAATAGTTAAGCTCAGTTGGGTCTGCTCACTTTAAAATGAACTGGGAAACAAACAGGCTGTTTTAGCTTAATATCTATATATTAGAAGCTGTCGTGGTGTGAGCCTGAACAGGTGCAATATGCTCATGGTAAGATACTAATGTTAATTCAAAACCTTTACATATCTCAGAATAAAAATAAAAAGTAACTGTGTGTGATGATACTGATGTGTTGATAAATAGCGCTAGATTGGAGTAAACTGTTGATTAAATTTCACTAAACAGAACTCTTTATTGAAGGATTGAATTAGTTGAGTGAGTTTGGGTGAGTTTAGTCATTTTCCAGGTGAGCCAAGATGAAGCCTGTGTATAGGAATCTGAGTCATGTGATTAATAGCACAAGCAAGACAAATAACACATATTTGATGCTTGTAAAACTTGTATAGGGTAGTACTTCATTTTTCAAGACAACCCAGCACCCTCTGTATAATTCATCTGACTTATAGCAGATGCACGCACAGCATACTGAACATCTCAGCAGACATGTGAGAAATCTAGGCAACTTCATACTTGTGTGAAATGTGTGAGTAAGACAGGAGCGAGACTCATTGCTGTTAAAGACTCACCTTGACAAGAAAGTAATCCTTTCACACAGGGACACACACAGTCATGTGCCAATACACAACTCCAGTTCTTGCGAGTCTGAAGTGTGAAAATACAGCTGGAAGATGTTAATAATGGCTGACATCAAAGGCCTGTTCATCCTCAAACACCATTTACAATATCCACTGAAGGTTGTAAGTCGCATTCAGACCTCCAAGAACAATGTTGAAACAGGTACTGCAGATTGCCAGAGGTCATGTACTAGTCATTGAAAATTCACTCAGTGTTATGTTTTTGAATATATCCATGATAATGGCCTTGCCGACCCACGGCTGACCTGCTGAGGGAGAGATTTAAATTCATAATACTTGGAAGAGACATTTCCATTCTCTAACAGTACTTACAATGTAGTTTGTCTGTTTCCCGACATAGAATTTCCTGTCAAGATGTGGCACCTACTGTAACAGCGCCCAGGCCCGTCGGTGGGGGTGGGGGGGTCAGAGGGTACAGATTAGCCAGGCCAATGGGGGCCCATGCAAAGGTCTATGCTTGACCGTTAAATATGACTTATATCACTAACAATACAATTCATATGTATTTACATGATAAATAAATGTATTATAACATATTTCAGCGTGTGTGTCCCCCCCCCAAAAAAGAAGCACCAGATAGAACAGGTGAAGCTGAATGTGGCAAAGGTGAAGTTAGGCAGACAAAAAAATAAAACTTTAGCTAGCTTTACCTTAAAGTAATGTTAGCACGCTGACTTAACTAGATTAAAAAACACTGCTGCACTGCCTTTATAAGGCTTTTTAATTGCAACCTTCTGGTATGTAATTGGTTTGGCTTCAGTGGGTGTGGATGAGGGGCCCAATTTGGAAAATAATGTCCCCCTGTCCATAATTCCTCATGGCTACTACACCTCTTTGTCCTCTTCCCTTCAGGCCAACTGCTATGAACGGCCTTCGTCAACAACAGAACCAGTCTGTATTAAAGCAAATTGATCAGAAGTTGCATTCCTATTCTCCCCCCCCTGCAAAAGCACATTTTACATTCTCGATGTTCCTTCCATTCTACGCTGAGGTACACTCCTCCACACGCACGTAGTACAGCGCCTGTTTAATTTAGTATCTTTAGTATCTTTCCTCAACATTTGGATAAGAATATTTTCACTTTGTATACTTCATTAAAACTTCCAACTGTGAAGAAATTGTTGTATTTACTACACAAGAAACTGAACAGGTGTGATCTAACATTGGTGTGGCATGGGTGGGTTAGTTCTGCTAAAGCCCAGTTCAGACTAAAGATTCACAATATGACAAAACGTTTTAAAATATTGCAGGAGAAGATGCAGTGGTGTGAATTGGCCCGTCTCAGCGCCTGCGATTCTGCTTGTCAAGTTGCCAGCGGCTGGTTTTAGAACATAAGGCTCGTCACCAACAGCCAATCAGCTCGTAGCAAAGTCAGCTGGTCATCTTGACCCTCTGGATTTTTTAAATGTTTTTGCGGTTTCATCAATACTAGAAATGCAGATGTAGCAAGTACTATTGCTATCCTCATTCATATTTTAAGACGCAATAAAATTATATCCAGCTACAAAAAAAGCCTGAAAAGCCAAAGAGTACAGAGAGTCTTTGCTATGGAAACGATATAGGCAGACAACTGACAGGTTTCAGAATGTTACAGATCGGCACATTGCAAGTAGTTGCAAGTTGCAACTCGTCTCATTGCAAATCTTTGGTCTGAACTGTGCTTAACTCTGCTTTAAATGAAATATGTAGCGCTGATGATATTGCCTCATTGGGACAATCCCAGAATCAATGTAACATTTAGAGTAATTCAAAGTGATAAGACATCTATCATGAGGAATAAAAAGTCAACAATGATGTAGGGAAGGTACGATCTGCAAATATCTGTCTGTCAGTGATACAAACTGATAGAGACAAGCAAAAAAAAACCTCATGGAGCAGTATTGCTGATGGAATGCCAGTCAATAGTAATGTTACTCATCCAGTGTCAGTCTGACTTTCCACAAAATGCACTCCTAATTTAATCAAATTTAATTGTAAAGATAGAATAAGGAATTACATTACAAAATACTTCATATTTTCAAACTTTGGAAAAGTGCAAAATGCATTACTGGATTTAAGCAAATACTACCACATAAAAAACCCCAAAACAAAATTATAGGAAAAAAATGTTGGTCTATCATTTATCTAATGATCTGCCCCTAATTTACATACTGTAGTGTTTTGTTGTTGATTTTGCTTTTATTTTTGTTACATCCGCTTACATCCTGCAAGAAGACAGATCTTTGTGGCAGAAATATAGCTGTGTCACATAAAAGTCAAATATTTCCTTTAACTCAGTGTTTTAACATTTAGTTTTGTAGCATTTTGGTACTTTATCATTCACTTCTTTTACATCTCAGAGAAACAAGACTCTGTGCTTCTGTCACAGTAATTGTGTATTTTGTTTTACTCTCAGTTGCATTGTCAAGCTTTCACACAATTTAATAAGTAGCTAAAGTCTGACTCTGTGGTTGGGAAAACAGTCTGGCTTACTGTCAACTAACAGTTTCAGAACCAACACCTAAATGTGGACAGTAATCTAGTTTCTAAATTATGTATAATTGATATGTAATAAACAATAAAAATAATCCAGTTAAATTTCTGATTCACCATGAATGTGTTATGTTTTGCTCATGTCAGCTATATCAGATTTTATATACTGTGCAAATGGGGTTTTTATTCCTACTCAACTCTGATTTGCAGCCTGGAGGCATTTTGAAAAATGTGCTGATGGCCAATGCTAGGCCTATAACCATACCCATTTGTATGAAGGATAATAATATGAGTGTGTGTAAAAACCACAAATGTATTTTATGAATGAACAGTTCTCCTAAAGCGGTGTAAATGTAGAATGCAACACAGGCAGTCAGTGGGAAACTTCAGGCTATTGTTCTTTCAGATACTAAAGCTAAATGTGTCACATCACATAGTTACAAAGTAGTAAAGAAATCAAACAATAAACAGTCCACTAGCAAAGGCTTCCATCTGCTGCCTGATAATGTAGAGACTGTGCAGGATGAACTGTTTTTCTGTTTAAAGATAGTTAAACAGCAAAAGTGCTTGTGGCAGCTTGACCTTTTGAACGAGACTGATGCTTGAAACGGCCTCACCTCTGATGATCCCAGGCATGCATCGCTGCCTGAATACTGAGCAAGCTTCAAAAGAGCATTTGATGAGTTACAAAGACATCCGCCAAGGGAGACATCCAGGTGCCAAAAAATTGCTCAGAGGACAGGTGCATCTGCTTCGCTAAAGCACTGTGTGAGCAAACAAAGCAATGACAAAGAGAGTGGGAGGAGGGAGAAAACACCAGATTTGAACAGGTAGGTAAAAAAGGGGGATAGAGGAGCAGCAGGGTTGTGTGTGTGGCATCCTGTGGCAGGATTGAATGAAAGGATCACCAGGGAAAGAAAAATATATGTTCATTGAGGTGCAGCTGTTGCTAAGGTTTTAACAATTGGGGAGACAGTTCCCTGGCCATTCCACACAACACTGGACTTACTTTTTGCAAGGCTTGACTAGGGAGCAATGGTCAAAATGCAGGGAGCAGTGCTGCTTTAAAAGAGGACGCTAAGATGGCAGGCCACTGGTGTAGTGAATGAGAAATATGGCTGAAGCAGGTTAGTGAATGGTGCATCATTTGTAATCCCAAAAGAATCACTGCACTCTCTGGACTATATAAATGAACAGTGAAAGGTCTCTTGGTTCAAGTAATGAAGGAGGAGAGGAAGATTCAGATTCCCTTGCCGGGGTCTGGCGGCCGAGGCTTTTGGCTGACCGGACCTGTCGGCTACTAATGATGAAAAAGGTGGCAGGTGGGTGTGTGCAAATTGCAGATGATGAGGTTCCCGTCTCTTGAAATGTCTCCGTCAGAGGAATTACACATGCCCGTAATCTAATTGAGGCAGCCGCAAAGACAACTCTGACAAAAAACAGTATTTACTTGGCGAGTCATTATGTGTCTGAGGCTGCAGAAAGGTCCATTTATCTTGTGCTAGGCAGCACCTTGCACTGATGTTTAGACTCCTTCTGCTTCAAATCAACCTAATCTTGTTTCAGATCCTATGATTGCAGACAAAGCTGGTTATTCCACTATGTTTATTCCCATCTGCCAGATAGAATGAAGGAAAAGCTTGCTGTGAAGTTGCACCATGGACTTGCATTGATTCACATCCCTGACCAAGAGAAAAAAGTATTTGCTTGGGTTCAAGCTGCTTCTTAAGGATTGATCCTGTGAGCCTGCGGGCACACTGTGTTTTGAGACCAGTCCTTTTAAAGGTAGTATGCATCCAACAGTCAAAGGTAAACACCAGTGTGACTAAGGTATTTTCAGGAGGAGAGCAGGTGAATTCATAATAAAACCCAGTTTCTTCATGTTTGCTTTTTTCACAGCAACTTTGCCTCAAGGCCCACTAAACTCCTTGTATTTCTTTTTGGGAAGAGATTATTCAGAATACATGTTTTCATTTTAAAATGTACTTTTGGTTTTGCTTAAATATTGTCTTTGTAAAATGTTACTTGTTTTATCTACCACAATGCTTCTAAAATAGGTATAGTAACGTGGCCAGCATTGACAATTTATAATCCATAATAATATATATATATATATATATAATTCTAGGTTGTTAACAAGCTATTCTTAAATGCACTGAAAAAACGAACATAATACAGTACAAAGTATAAAAACAGTCTCATACTTGGCTTCTACCACTTTCATAAGCAGAAACACTCTTTAAAGATTAATTTCATCGGAACGTGTTGGCGCACATCATGTGTTCTCTCTTCATAAATTATTTTCTATGCCTACTTTGTTATTGTATTTCATCTGGTTTGACAGAGCAAAAGTGAAACCAGCTGTTTCCTAGGAGAAGTTATCAGCTAACAGCGGCTGGTACACAAACACAAAGAAAATCGAGTTCAGCATTGGCAGTGGGTGATATATGTTCAGATTTAACAAGGTGAATGCATTCCTGTTTTCCCTGCACACCTTTCCCTGTAGTTATCAGGGGGGATTCATGTAATAAATTGTACTATCAAAGGAGTTGCCATGCTTTCATCTTCACTAAAACAGGCCCCTGGGGCTGATAGGTGATGGAGGGTTAACATGAACACAGGGGGAAGTCTGCAAGTGTGCATTGCGGGGTACCTAATTGTAAAGAGGGCATTGTTATTATTGATCTATTGATCATAGCATTGGAAACAGAAAAAAAGCCACTGGTTTCATCAAAAGAAATAGAAGTAAAAATCTGAAAGACCTGACAGGTCGTCCAGCAGACCTTTCAATTCATAATCCTCAAAGACTCATATTTCCTGCTTGTGCAGTACAGTAAATCATAACCCATTTCACAAAATGTTTCTTCTCTCCTTGACCCAAACAAAGATACAAACTAGAAATAATAGCTGCTTACTTGTTGGGCTGATAGAAATAAATGTAACCTTCAATACAAATGTCTCAAAAGTAAAATCTATGAGTGGACCAGAGAAGCTGGTGCTAGATTCTTCTTTGCTTTACAGCAAGGTATCAGAAGACTCTCTGGTTTGTATTCGTGGCCAACTCTAAGTTCAGACATTAGATGGCCTTGAAGTCTCGCTTTCATCATCTGTCTAGGAGCATCATTCATGTGACAGTTTGGTTTTATTGAGCAATCGACTTCAAAGAAACACAAAAGTGGAATGATCTTTCTTCACTCTGAAATGTTAATGGTTCCTGTGAACCCAGGCTGAAGGGTGACATGATAAAGTAGCACTTGGCTCCGCAAAGCTGCTGTAATTATTGGGAAATGACACTGAGGCAGAAAGTTCTTTGTTGTTAATTTAAAGGAAAAAGACTGAACTGAAGGTCTTGAGGGTCTTTAAAGACTGGGAGTCTTGTTTAGCCAGTGGAACACACACAAACTGTGTACTACACAAAGCAGGGAGTGAGAGATTTAGGGGTTTGGTCTGACACACACGCCATTGCTCCTGTGAGCGCCTCCTCTTGTCTTCTCTTCTTCTGTCTTTCTCTTTCTTGCACTAATGAGCAGGCAAGGTCTGATTGTAATTTCGTAAAAGTGGTTACCTCAAAAACACAGCAGGGACCTCTACGGCAATAGAAAGGAAATATCTGTCAGCTTGCTTTGATAATCCTTTCTATAGGATAATATTAGCACCTAATATTCATGTAAACACTTCCAAACATATCCAATTGTTTCTCTATGGTTGGCGTGAATATGTTTGCCCCACGTGGGGGGAACATTAGGTGACGTGAACGAGTTTCCAGGACGCAAAGGAACTGCTCCAAAACTGCTCTGTGGCCGATACAACGTTTTTGTTGGAGACCTTAAAATAGTTAAAGATCATTGAACGAAAGGCTTAAAACAAGATGTTCATTACGTCGAACCCCCCCCCCCAAAAAAAAAAAAAAACTTTCTTCTTCAGTTTTATTTCCAGCAGATTAGACAGCCATTCGGAGCAGGCGGAACCACATGTCAAGATTGATATTCTGACTAAATGCTTCGGCATGGATGTGCACGTTATCTGATCACTTTAATTAGGGACCATGTAAACAGTTGAGTTGTAATCTCTAATCAGAATAATTTCAATCGAGTTGAAGAAATATTGTCCATGTAACCCCACCTACTGAGAAATTATCGTCTCTAAATGGCAGAGTACTTTGTACAGTACATCACAACTGAAGCAGCTAAATATTTACCAAACCTGATCAGATTTGGACTTTCGACAGTTGTGTTTGATCTGAAGCATTTTTGCAAGCAAGGATGCAAATGTAGCAAACAAGGTAAGTTTGTCATTTTAATGTATGCTACCAGTACAGCCTAACACACTGTGTTCCTGTTCTGAAGCATGGTGTCAATCAGCGTTTGTATGATTGTCTGCTCTAGCACTTTCAAAATCCTGCGTTCTGCTGTTGATACTGTTATCTGATCTAACTGCATGCTGTTTATACTGTTATCTGATGTGCTTTTTTGAATAATAAAATGTGCTTTCTCCCGGATTTGCAATATTTTTTTTTCAGTTTCATCTCTAGAAACTGCTGCAACACTTTTGGGTTTCACAAAGTTCCTAGCATGTCTTACGAACAATGCCCTTGTTAGCTGTGTAGTACCTCCCATGCAATGATATGTACTATATATGTAGATCATTAGAAACTGCAAATCACTTCACATAGATCCACTGTTGGAGAACACAGCCTTTAAAGCTCTACACCATGTCACCCAATTGCATCACTTCATTCTCTGCTTCCTTCCATCTGGTTTCACTCTAAAACTAAATCTAGCTTCTTCTTATCACGCCTGTGTTCCAGCATCAGCCCTGGGCCTGAAAATGTACCACAGTGACACAGCATGCTTTACCTCAAAACTAAAATGCTGTTTCTGCTGCTTTCAGGTAGTCAAACCACACCATGCACTATCATGTGAAAGAGGAGTTACAGAGTACTCAGCAGTGATTGAGGCTAATTCTTGTAATGGAGCGCTGATGAGCAGCTGGATAGTTCTATGCACTATTAATTACTGAAGGGCTATTATGTATCAGGGCCTTGTCTCCACTTGCCGATTTCAAGTACTCATTAAAATAGCTGTAGAAACTGTAGAAAATACTTTTGTAGAAAAGGGCCCATGGTAATACTTTGGGCAATTGAATGTTTATTCCACAGCAGTATCCATACATCTGAGGAGACCAATATAAAATTGAATGTTTTCACTTGTTATGGCCAAGTCAGGTTGCTTGTAGAATGAGCGCCAAGGCAAGCAATTATTTAAATGTGTGGGCAGATGTTTTTTTAGCCTATCACAGTGACTGCTAAACTGGTATTATTAGCACATACCTGTTTCTTTTGCATAAACACCTAGGTTCGATCCAAAAAAAGTCACATCTGTGTAATAGAACCAAGGAGGCCAAGTGAGGGCTTGGAAGTAAACAAACAGCCTGCCAATTCTTAAACCACAAAGCCAAAAAGTACAAGACTATCCACCCTAATTCCCTATGCCAGGCCTCTACAGTATGCTGTATAATAAACAACCTCAGCAGCCTAAGGCCATGTTGAAACAGAAATCAACAACCTCATACTTATACTCTAAAGTGCTTATGCTTTAGAAAAAAAGAAAGAAAAAGAAAGCAGGATGTGTTTAAGTGCAACAAATTCCATATTGTTTGAAACTATTACCATTTCTAATTAAACATAGATTCATTATCTACTGTTAAGGGAATTATTTATTGGAAGTTGGATGCTGGCAGTAACTGCATCCCCTTGTTTTATTCCTGACCCTGGTGGTGTGAAAAATACAGCAATTTAAAAGTGACATGCCAAAGAGAGACATTATAGAGATGCTGTCTGGTTAACATTATACATTTAAACCTTTAAACTTTATGGAAACACCAGGACAAAACAGCTAGGTGTTTCTAGTGTTTCTCTACATTCTAACATTGTTCATGCAACCTACAGTATAACCTTCTTGAATGGCCAGAATATAATAACTAATAAAGAAGACTGAGTGCTGGTTTATTTGGGTTTCAGAGAGAAGTCACAAACAAGTTGTTTGAACTTTGCTTCGACTTCGTAAACACCAGCAACTCTGCAACCAAGTTTTATAATCACAAGTCCCCTCTCAGATTTAACGCCTATGAAATATTTAAACAGGATGTACTACTTGAGTTAATGCCCCAGCCACAATCTTCTCTTACATGTTTATACAGTGTGTCATTTAGTCTACATGGCTAGAGAGGCAATGGGAAACCCTTGAGAGGAACATGCTTGACATGATGTTGGTGGCATCATTTTCAGCATGTACTTGTCTAGACAAGAACTATTCTCTTCCAAGCTCTGGAGTAACTGGGACATTGTTTCTGAGCACCACAAACAAAATGCCATTTACCTCCATGTAATTGAGGCTGTGGCAGACATAAACAAAACTGAAACTGTTTGCATAATTACATTTCTCTGACACTTTATTTAACTTTCCACATAGGTCTTTAGAGAGAGTAAAGATAAATTCTATTATTTTGACATCTGATGTCAAAAGTTATTTTGAAGCTATACAGGAGAGATACATTTACAATACCACCCCACATCCCTTCTACTGTCTTCCCATAATGTCATGTAGAGTGAATGAGTTGAATCTATTTTTTTTGTTGGAGACTGGGATGTTTCATCAATATGCTGAAAAAATAACTACTTCATGCTCAAAGAATAATTAGTTGACACTAATCACTTTGATCCATTTTTACAGACCTAATCCGGCGCAGAAATGAATGACATCCATATACAGTACAAGGATGGCTGGTGTCTATCTCACATGCATTTACTATAATCTAAGATGCTGGAATATCAGATTAGATCACTCTTTGATCCCTACACTTTGTACAAAGTCAGATAGAGGGAAACTGAGCCAGTGTGCACAGATTTGCAGAACTACAGAATTAGTTCCATCAAGGATGAAACTCAGTGAAAACCCAAATCTTTAGAATCTAAGAAAGAAATTGAGTTGCAAGACTTTTATATTCATCAGGCATACTTAGCATAAGGCATCAGAAAGGCATTTGCAAAATCATTTACAAGAGTCCTTTGCAAGAAAAGAAACAAATAATGCACAGTTAGTACTCTGTGATTTTTTTCTGAAATGTGCAATGTTGCATTGTCTTGCATGGCTCAGATAATATACTTTACATATGTTAGGAATAGAAGACAAGTCAATCCATAAAAAAGATTAAGCCACACTGGTTTGTAGTTTTTCATTCAAAGTGAAGGTTCTGCAGGATATAAAAAAGTGGTAACACTGTGGTTCAAACTTTCAAATACTACTGCTATTGTTGTCACTCTCTTACCCATATGTCTATCCAATTTCCACTATACAGAAATTAACATGGCAATCTTACCTCCTTATTTCATTTATTTTGGTTTTTGTAACATGGCACCTGAGTCATTTCTGTGTTTAACTGAGCAGGTGGAACAGTTATCTGTTCTTTTATCCGCAGCAATGCTTTAAAAACAAAAAGCAAAGAGATCAAACTTTAACATTCTACATGCCATGGACAAGAGGAAGAGGAATTACCCAAGGCAGCCCAAGGGATTATGATGACCATTGTACTCTGGAAAAATGTATTATATTAACATTCACCAACGCTGCAATAGAACTGCAATTTGAGGGGCATTCACCTTCAGTCTGCTGGTAATTGTTTAGCTGTGGCCTTAAAGAAACTACAAAGGGGCTGTTTGACTTCATAAATGTGTCGTGTACAGTCACAATATCCACATAATACAACAGCTTACTTATTAAAATTACTCGGCTTAATCAAGGAGGGAAAAAAACTGGTCTGTGATAAAAAAAAACCCAGACAAAATGTATTTCATCAAAAAGGAATACAGATATAACATATTTCTCAAATGTTCTACTTAACTTTAGTCCCCAGCAAAATTAAATTTGATTAACTGAAAATGATTGGAGCTGTAAAAAATTAGTTTGTTGTTCAACTTGGGTGCTCCATTTTATAAAGTAACCTACTGGCATTATATCTGGCTGCATGATCCATTTAGGATTTTAGCCAAAATCAGTATATTTTGAAGGAACTGTTTTAGAGCTTTTTTGTTTGTTGAGCTGTTCTTTTCTATGAAGAGGTCTCAGTGGAGAATTAGAGCATTGGAAATACAGTAAAATGTTCTGTTATGGTGACACAGTCTTCCTAGCTAAGTCATAACCACCTAATGCTCTTTAAGAATTCAGAAGGTGGGCTGTGTTTCCTTCATCTTCTTGGAAAGAGCCAAGCATGTACCCCACCGCTCAGCAGTAGCAGAGGTGCATTACCTTGGAGAGCAACTACAGCTACCTGACTTTCAGCAAGCTGCAACACGTTCCCTTCTGCACACTAACCTAAAGGTCCCTTAATAACCTCCACAATGACACACTAGACTAGACTAGTTTTTACCATACTCACCTCCTTGTGTATGTTTTACCATACTGGCACTCACGCAAAATGATCACTTTCCAATTTTATCCTATGGAAATTCACAGCCAATTTGCAAGCGTATATATGCTTGAGTCATGTACATTGATTTTTTGGTTGATATGGGTCTAAAAGTGAAAATCATTACAGTAAATGCACATGTGCTTTTGCAGCTGCAGGAGAGGAGTGGACAGCATGGATGCCAGAGGCCATGTAGTGGAGAAGCAATTGAGTGCTTGGAGATAATGAACATATGTGTGAGTGCAGCTCAAGTGGCAACTACTTGTGGGGAAGTAACCCTCAGGAAGATGGTGCCATAACGACCATCTGTTTCTCTCCCAGATATGAGTCGGAGTTAGAATACAGTATCAATGGAAATATCCATAAACTGTGAGCAGTGACAGCTGTACATTGAGTTTGGTCATGGGAGATCAACAACCAAATTTACGTGGAAATTAACTTCTTTGAGCAGAAGATTTTGACAGAAATCACATATTCAAGGACACTTTCCTTGCTAGAGATTGTACATACTAAAAAAGCCAATAGGCTATCAACTAGGGTAATTCAATTGAAAGCTATTTATTTTTGACAATCTGGCAACATTATTATTGTTGTTGTTAAAAAAGGCACACTAATTTTCCACCATTATTTAGAATATGACAATATTCCGAATTTCATACGGGTTATGTAAACAGCATATTTCGGTTCGATCTCCTGAATTAGGCCTTACTCCGAATGAAGCATTTTCCAATTAAGACATGTAGAATATGCCAATAATATTTGGGTTTTAGGAGCATTCTTTAGACATCTATACAGCACATTTGGAATAGGTGTCTTAATTGGGTTCTTATGAAAGACTTTTTTTGGAAATGCCAAATATCGCAATGCCAACTTTTTCAAGAAGGTGGTTGAAAGAATGAAAAATGGAGGCTGTGTTCGCATGGTTGACAAGGCTGGATGCAACCAGAAATAGTAGTTGAATATTTGTTTTCCTTAGCCATGCAAACGGCTTTGTAGGAATATTGCCATTTTCAGAATAAATAAATGCGATATTTTGTGCATGTAAACATAGTCAGTGATGTGAAGGAACTGGTTAAGAGTAAACAGACATGTTTTATATTTTTACAATAAATCACAACCAATTTAGACAAACCTTCATGACCCATATATTATATAAGCAATATAAATCAACACCAACACTATGCGCACCATTATTATACATTACTTTGGTTAGATATGATGGATGACCTGATTGTCATGCAAAGCCTTTGTCTCTTGGGACAAATGTTCTGTAAATGCAGGTTTTCAACCTCTCATCTTGCCTGTAGCAGCCGTCTGAGGCACCTCAATAACCAAAGTGGCATTCTACCAGATGGTAATGCTGTCCGGAGGATGGCTTGATTGGAGGTCATTATACATCTGGAATGGCTCAACAAACCTGGGGATCAGCCTCCCGGTGGACAGCTACAGAAAAAGCCTTTATCTGAATTGCTAAATAAAAACCTGGATTATCAACCTATTCCCCCCTGTGCTGTCCTCTGAACTGTAGTGGCCTGTGCAATTATGAGTACCCAACCATCCACCCTGTAGCAGAGTAACCAATTTTGGAGGTGCCAAGGGAGAGTGAACGTTCCTTTTTCATTCACCCCTCACTGTATGAAAATGTGGACTTTAAAGCTAAAGGTGGCTTACTAGTGTTCAGGCTGTTGCACAGGACATCTGTTCTTTTGCTGCCAGCCAAAACCAGTGTGTTTCACACTTTGGTGCATGTGGAAATGAATGCTGTTTTTCACAGCTATGCTTCAATGCATAGAGATTTACCTCAGCTGATTGTTTGTTTCCTTTGTATGTCCTCCATGTTGTGCATATAATGAATGAAAAACTGAATAAATAAATAACTGTCCTCAGTGAATAGATAAATTATTAGATCATCATTCTTTGACTAACTGATCAGTTAATTAGAATGAACTCACATTGTTTCTTCAGTAGTCCCTCCACAGACGATTGTAGAAATGTTAAAGTTTCCCAAGTTACGTATAACAGTCATAGACACCCAGTGAATGGGTGACTGATCTAATGGTCAAACTCAAGTCAATTCTGAGCAAACAAACAACATGAATAACTAAAATTGCCATCCAGCTCATAGTAAACCTACCCTCTTGCCAAGTGTTTCTTATATTGACATAGCTATGGTTTGCACACTATGTAAGGTACAGACGGGTCACACATAAAAACAATCAAACAAACTGGGCTGAGATCGCAATACATTGCTCTCCCACAAAAACACAAATGAAGCATGACAAGATGTTTTCAATGGATTGTGCCAAATGGCGGTTTGCGAGAAAAGAGTAGCTTGATGCAATTTCTTTGTGTATGCATTTGTGCTGTCAAAGAAAACAAAACAGCAAAGAGATAATTCTGCAGAGACCATCAGGTCAACTTGAACACACCAATTAATATATGGGTATACTGTTTTTATTATCTGAGAAAGTCAGTCAAACATCTTTTCACATCTCTGTCTGTGTATCTGAAAGGGTTTATAGACTGGGTCACACTGCCTCTCTGACCAGGTCAACCTTATTGAGCTACTTTCAAAGGTATGGTTTAAATTGGCCTTGATATAGACATTCAGCCTCAGATCTGTGTGATCTGAGACACTAAAACTGAACGTTGCATCACAAGAAGAGACATGATTCAGCTCTACAATCTGAAAGAAAGTGATAATCTCCTCACAGATAGATCTAGTGTGCTTGTTGACTAGTATATGGCTAACCATCACTGATAAATTTCAATTTGTACTCAGATGGTATATTTTTGCCTTTGCATTTTTTATTTTTTACTTTTGGACGGAGGCGCAGTTTCATCTGACCTGCATGATGACAGCCAAATGGCTGCAAGAAGATTTGTGACATAACTGCAACACTGAGCTTTGAGCTTTGTATTTCCAGTAGAGTGCCACTTTAGTTTGACACTTGACTAATGGCTGTCTGGTTAGATGCCTCAAAGCTACAGATAAACTATTTTATATTTCTAAAGCAAAAGGCCTTAAGAATGCTGGACATTTAATCAGTGTCAAAAGGACATCAAACTATTATATTAACATACTATACTACGATATTGACAAAAGTCTCATTTCTCCAGGCTACATTTGTCATGAAGTGGCTAAAATCTGGTCTCTGGCACACTTATCGTCTGTTTAACCTCTGTTTGTCAAGGCCGCTCAACAGTGAATATATAAAATATGAACAATTTCCTTCCAATAGAAAAAAAAATATTGCTTTTAGCTAAGTCACAGTAAGTGTTGATAGCTAACAAAGAAAGACACGCTGTAGTATTATATCTTTATTCATATTTTTACTTGGAAAAACTTAATTTTCTTTGACAGCAAAGAGCCAAATAAGGGGACATAAGAATTGTTTGCAAATGATACATAGCTCAGTATGAACCATGTCTGCAAAACATTTTTCTATTGTGTGTGCATAAGCATGTATACAGTTTTTATTTGAGTTTGCAGACATTTATTCCAAACTGCCTATCTCTGGCCTGTATTGATTTTTATAGAAGGTAATAAATGGTGTTTGACTTAGCCAAACCTCAGTTTGCTATATAAAGCTATAAAAACCTAACAGCTATTCTGCTGTGGGATGGGAGAACACATAAAACGACACAAGGGGATCTCCAATTAAATCATTGTACATATCAACTTGGGAATAAAATGTCATGGTTACTGGTCAAAGCTCCTGTCCTGGTGATTTATGTTTAAATAAGAAAGATTTAAAAAGACTTAAAAGATTGGCAGCCATTTTGTTCTACCATTTGTGACTCCTTACAAAAACATGTGGCAGCAGTGTCGTCATACAAATCAGACCTTTGTTGAGGCAAATGCTATCTCTGTTTGTACAGGAAGAACAGTGTCTTCTTCCTGTCTTAATTAAAATCATTATGACCTTTATGCTGTAAAACAATGCAGTGCCTTTCCCCTTTCTAGTGGAATGCACCCAATGTTAAATTCAGAGCTCAAAAAACCTTTGGCAAGCCATTTTTGTCATGGTGAGGTAACACTGCATACCCACTATATACCTGCGAGACATGCTCATCACAACACAAGCTGCGAGGCAAACAGACAGAAAAAACACTCTCTATCCCAGCGTTTGCTTTGATGCAAAACACGCATCACAGCAAAAGCCTTTTGTGATTTTTGAAATTTCCTAGTGCTTTTGCCATAGGTGAAAACTGAAATTCAGTCATAAAAACTAGGCCACTGTTGCTTTCCCCAAATTTCACCTTCCTCTACTCTTGTGTAAAACTTCAGCTGTCAGGAATGTACAATGTAACTTTGGGGAAATATGATTAGAGATTCTTAGATGAGACAGACGGCCTATGAACACAGGGGGAAGGGTGGGAATAAAAACCATAGTATCTTATGTAACCTGTCTGTGGAGAAGAAGAGGGAAAAGATAAAAAGAGGGTATAGGGAGAAGATTGTGGAGTGTGCAAACTGAGGATGACAAGATATAACTCACCTCTGGATTGGCTGCCCCCCCCCCAAACACACACACAAGTGCCTCAAATGCTTAATTTCTGAAGCTTTTTATGAAGTTCCATTGCAAACTGCCACCAAAACACTACAGAGACGGCGTTATAATACGTTTTTGAGACAGAGAAAAATGTGTGTGTGTATATCAATTTTATAAATAGGTAGAAAATATGTAGCACAATGTTTGAGATGTGGCTGTATATTATTATATACAGCATAATAAATATTTGAATGTAAAACGTATAGCTTGTCTAATGTACTGTACAAGATGACAAGGGTTTGCATTATTTTCTTTTCCTAGCTACATTTTTGCCCTGTAGTCTTGGCTGATGTTTATGGAGTGTTTTCTTTCCAAAGTACTGTCTAAAATACAGTGTAACTTGCTACCACTTGCTACAGAAGTGTTCAGTTCATGCTCAGCATTCTAAACAATTGGTACAATGGTGCACTAATATAACAATATAACGTAACAGTTACTGTTACACAGAAGCCAGGAGTGACCTCTTGAATTCTTTTTTATATTTTGTATTCCCTTTCCTGTGTCAATATGCCTGAGAGGGTTTTATCATGGAACACTGACTAATGTGCAGAAAATTGCAGGCTTCGAGAGGGGGAATGCATCAGCTCAAGAAAATAATGCTGTTGCCTCCTTTGTCTGGAAAAGGCAGTGAGAAGGGAGGTGATGCAGTGGTGGCCGATGCTATAAGGACTCTCATTTACATTTGAAACAGCAACATAGCAAAGAAGGCTAGTAGTGAGCCAGAGAAGGACAGAGACAAGAAATAAATGCATCCCCTTAGATTCCAACTTTTCTTTGTTTTGGCAGAGATGAAAACTTAATAATAATATCTTGATGTATTACATGCCCAACCGGTCCACATGTGTTTTGTGGATTTGGATGTGGGGGGTGCTGTGGGAGTATGAGGTACCGGATCCATTGGTACCGGCTATCCGGTCCCTGTACAACCAAAGCCAGAGCTGTGTTGGCATTTTCGGCAGTAAATCTGACTTTTTCCCGGTGGGCGTTGGACTCCGACAGGGCTGCCCTTTGTCATCGATCCTGTTCGTGGTTTTCATGGACAATCTATGTTCCTATCCTCACCTATGGTCACTAGCTTTGGGTTGTGACCGAATGAATAAGATCACTGATACAAGCGGCGGAAATTAGGTTCCTTCGTAGGGTGTCTGGGCTCACTCTCAGGGACAGGGTGAGAAGCACAGATATCCGGGAGGGAATCAGAGTAGAGCCGCTGCTCCTCTGCATCGACAGGAGTCAGTTGAGGTGGTTTGGGCACCTGGTAAGGATGCCCCCTGGTCGACTCCCTAGGGAGGCCTCCCAGGCACGTCCAATGGGAAGGTGGCCCATATGGAGAGATTATATCTCTCGGCTGGCCTGGAAAAACCTTGGGGTCCCCCCGGACGAGTTGGAGGCCCTGGCTGAAGACAGAGTAGTGTGGGCCATGTTACTTCGTCTGCTGCCACCGCGACCCGGACCCGGATAAGCGGAAGACAATGAATGAATTAATGTATTACAGGTCACATGACTAAATACGAATTAGTAATAGGTCCTTAAAACTCCACCCTCAGATTCAGCTAGAACCCTCTCTCCCAGCATATAAAAAAAAAAACAAGTGAAGGAACAACAACTGTAGGAGGTTTGGCTTTGTGGCTACATAGTGTGTGAGTCAGGAGACACAGGGGAAACTGACACTGATTAGTCATTTTTTATATACATTTCATGATGTAGACAGGTCCCAACTGGTTGACTCACAAAGTTCAGGACTGACCTAAAACAGTGCATGATGTTTTAAACCCATTAAATGCTTATTTTTATACATTTGGTAAGAAATGTCAATATTTATTGGACCAAAATATATAAATGACTGAATAAAAAGGCACCAAAAATATGCCACCATTACAGTACCTTACTGCTCCTTTTCAAAAGTAGCCTAATCGATGGGCTCGATCTACCAATAGCAAAGGTTGACCCCATGACACACATTGAAGGACAGCCCCCCTCATTTAAATACTGAAGCAGCGTAATGAAGCAAGTGCATACAGAAATGTAAAAAGACAAAAAAATTCAAAAGTGAAATAATACATAAATACATTTATAAATTAAGTGGAAAAGTAAATAAACTACTTCATTAATGTTTAATAACATTTTTGGTGCATTTAATGGGATACTCTTTTATTTATTGAGTCACTTATTCATTTCTTCATTTATTTTTAATTATGGCCGTTTCATTCCTCTATAAATATTAACACAGCACTGATGTGTTTCACACTGATTCTAAACTTTTTAACTGTAATATATGCTGCCAAACTATACTATAAATGGTAATTTCAGTCATTGCTGGTAATCATATTTTAATTTGATTAAGAAAACTACTAAAACAAAACAGCAAGAGATTGAGTTTTTGCATATCAGAATATTAACACAGATTGAGTTGAGTTGAGATGTCCTTTTAATAAAATGGTCCAAATTGGTCAGTATTGCCCATGAATGAGATTAGTACAATATAGATTATAGTACTACTATGCAAACCAGACTAGAAAAGACAACATAAAAAAATGATGCAATACAAACAATGCAAAAACCAGATCCAAAAGCTAATTTACTGTCTTCTCAACTGCTCAGCTCCTTATGTGGAGGTCCAATGGTTTACAGTTGCTGCTGTCTGATAAAGTAAAATCTATAGCACAGACAATCCATTTTTTTTAAGTTACAGAACAATAAATCCAACAAAGCTTTTGCTGAGGAACATCCTCCGCAAGATGTCCGCGGTTCGAGAGCTGGAGGTCAGCTCTGGTGAGCACTAAGCGGAGGAGTTGTACAGTAAAAGCCTGCCAGTGCTGAATGCACAGCTTTGCCAATAACAGGGGCTTGCGGTGACCGATCGCTCTTATTCTAGTTTAGCTGCACTCATTGAAGGATCCATAAAACTTACTTATGTCTCTTACTGGCTTGTGTATGTGGTGAAAAAAAATACTGAGAAAACATAAAGTGGCATTTGGATCACTGCAAACAAATCAGATTTTACTCCGAAATTAGATGATCCTGTGGTATGATTACAGTAGCATTTACAGATGTGTACAGCTACAGTGAGTTAACACTTAAGATGTTACCTAATTATTTATATTTATATTTACTATTTGTCTGAAGTTACTGGTTGTAAGTGGGTGAAGATACAACCCAATAGCTTGAGAAGAAAAACTGCTTAAAATAAAAAATTATTAATCCTTATCCAATTGTTCATATTGTTTCAAAAGCCTATTTTTGCAACAAACACAAAATAAAAAGGCCTACTGCTGCCATTAACAGATGCATCCTGAGCCTACTTCAGAGAAGTCCTGTTTTATGACGTTCGCCACAATGCTTTAACAAGGATTTAAAGGACAAACATTTACAATTTAATAATCAAGCAATGAAAATCACGTGGTTTGTACTCACAGAACACAGTCCAGTACATGTTACCATACATTAATAGTGGTCATGATCCTGTGTTGATCATATTATAACAAATGCAACTAGTGATAATTGAAAGCATCTTTCTTCATTCTAACTTTCCCAGTACACAGTTTATATTGATTTCTTCATTTTAATTTAGAAGCTGAGTAATGCAGCAGTTGGCAATTATTCAAGTGGCTAAGTGTATCTACTGAGAATGCACAGACGCATATGATGTCAGTGTTGAGGCTGCGTTTTATTTCATTTATGGGACTGTAAATTGAATAATTTAGTTAGTGACAAGAATAATCCTTTTTACTTACAAGGATTACAGCTGGTTCAGTTGGGAGGGGAAAAAAAATATGGCTGTGCTTTCATCTCCTGCCAACTTTCTCCATTGTGCGGGACAACTTTCATCATGACCATGGCAGTTACATTGAAATCCTCATATTTATACTTTTTAAACGAAGACTAGATCTTTATACTGCAAACTGTAATGTTCAGTAAATCATCAGTATATTTCCTTTTAAGCTTTAGTGATGTTCCAGTTATTCTTTTCATCTTCTTATACACTACTACTTTAATGTGCAAGCATATGCAGGAGAGAATGTGCGGTGCAGCCAATCTTATATTATATATCACTTGTCATACTGTATGTCATAATGTAGCATTAACACTTGTCTCCTTTGATGCTTCCATCCCCTACATTACATGGATACATACATTATGGATCAGTTTTAAGATGATACTGCTCTAATGCCGGGCTTTAAATGACATCTAACATCTTTTACACTAACGCACCAGTGCTTTTTGTCACACGGGGTGGTTCTGATACCTGCACTTATTGCTCTGAGCATTATATTAATGCATCTTGCAATTGAGGCCATTAGGTGCAAAGAGTATTCATGTCAAGTCAATTAATGCATAAGCATATGCATTAATGCATGTCGCGTGTAGTGTGAGGTAATATATTATAAAGTAGGGCGAAACTAAGTCCTGTGATGAGATGGAGGGGTGGTATACTGCATTATCTGTGACTGCTTCAGCCACCTCGCTGCTCTAATAATTTACCGCTGTCAGATACGATTACAGTACGTAAAATGAGATGCATCATACATGCATGTGCAAAGACTGTACTCACACACGTGCAATTCATGTAGAGATATGCACATGAAGACGTCGCACAAAAAATACAGACACACACCATCTTGCAACCCTCTCGCTCTCGGTGTTGCTGACAGAGACACTTGGGCTGCTGACATTCACTCTGAGAGTTGACACTATTTGATGAGTCAAGTCCTTCGCTGTCAGTGTTCAGAGGTCCTAAATATGCTTTCCTCAGATATAGTCATACTAGGTATGATGAAATCTGAGGCAGGAGTTTGAGGGAAGGTGTAATAAAAAAGCAAACCTTAAAATTCTAACTGCATAGCTGTAAGAAAACTGATTCTCCTAACTATTCAGGAACATTTGGGATATGGCTTACTTAAAGGGCCCTATTCTTTTAGTGGACATACAGTTGCCCCAAAGGATTACGTTGCAGCCATTGCAAATCTGTCCGTGGGTGCTGGCAGAGGTGATCTACTCGACCAATTCCAAAACTTTTATTTTAAGTATTAGCATTTAGACCCCAACATTTGTAAAAATGGAGCCCAGGTTTAAAAATACCAGTTTCCCTTCGGTTAAACCTTCACTTCGGAAAACCAGTTTGACTTGTTCCATTAAAGGTAAAGTTAAAATTAGCCAATGACTATTGTTTAATGGACCAAACCTGAGCTCCATGTTGCTCATTCTGTCAATGTGACATTCTTCCTTAGACTGCTTGGTAAAGTTTTGATCTTGAAAGAAGAGCTGAGCAGCAGTGCTTGGTTCATATTCACAAGTATGCAGCACAGGCTTTGTAAGGTGAAAATTTTATGTCATTTTTGTACTGTAACGTTCGAAGAACTTGTAGAGGATGGAGCATTAGCCGTTGAGAATTGACTCTCAAAGAGTTTTTGTACTTGGACAATTCCATCAGATGTGACGCAATGTCAACGCAATGCATGCAGAATAGCAGCTTTCAGCCATTTCAAAGCAAGCGCTCTTTCAGTGCCTGGTGGCTTGAGTGGAGCTTGGGTGCTTATTTTGAGACGTCTTGATTGAAAATGTAGTAAAGAAAAAACTAAAACAGAGTTATTTAAGTTACAGGAGCAATAGTATTTATTGCAGTATCCCTAATTTATTCTGAAATATATGAATAAATTCACTGTTAAGAAGAATCAACAGAGAGAATGAATGGCTTTTTAAAATTTGGACATGGTTACTTTAACTAAAAATAAATAATTTGTAGCCTGATAAATCAGGTTGGCTTTTGTTAAATGACCGTTACATACGAGGATGTTTTGTTCCCCTCTTGCCTAACTCTGAGCTAAATGTCCTCACTACTGAACTGGGCAAACACGTCAAAACACAGGATTAAAATTCAAAGGCAGGAGCTTGGTGGGCAATTAGTAAGCTGACTGACTCTTCCAAGGTCCGCAGGAAGCTCTTCTTGCTTTTGTTTTTGCCCCCTCTTTTTATGATATGAGTGCCCTCTCGTCAGAGTAGGAATGCAGGGAGTCTGAGCGAGTCTCCGAATGGCAAAGAAGGTGTGGGTAGATGACAGCCTCTGACTACAAATGAGGGCGCCCAAACGCATGGCACAATCCTTCACTCATGTAATGAGCATGTTTCCTTAAAAGACACACCAGCATTTTCCAGTGTTTTCATAAACGCACGCACACACACAAATACATGTTAACGCACATTCACTCCCACACAGAGACAACAACAGAGACAGGGGAGATACGTAAAGCATGACATTAATATGATTCCAATGCCCTTAAGAGATTACACACACAAGCAGCATTAAACATGTCAGTAGCAGTGCGCTAAGAGTTGTTCTTTGTATTCTGACTTCCTAAATATAAAAATCAAAGCACAGCGATGCTAATAAAGGCTGGCCTCACATGGATACAACCACACATATTAAGTGTTGGTCGTTGAAGTAGAAACTTTTGAACCGAGTGTTTTACTGTCCTCTGCCGCCCTGTTCCTCTCAGTGTGAGATCGCTGCAAAGCCTCCAATGAAAAGCCACAAATGAGTGGAACACAGACCTGGTGGTAATTAAGGATTAGTCACACAGGAAGGTTATATGAATGCAATAATTGCTGATTGGTGGCCAAGCTGCTGCAAAAGCAAATTACATGTGTTTTAAACAGCCCTATCTTTCCTTCTTCCCCAGCCAGCTCTCTCTCTCACCGTCTTATACCATCCCCATATGAAAGGCTTCAATGCCTCTCTGCCTCTAATGGAACATATATTATTTATATAGTATTTGTGAACAGAGTATTCACAATAAAGCTCTTGGCTTTTTCTCTACTATTTTCTCTACTATACATGTATGAAACAAGGGCTTACCCTGTGATGTGAGGCAGGGTATCAGTGGAGAAGAGGGCAAGTGGCGGTTTGTCCCGCTCTATGAGCCATATGGTGTATTGTCCACTTTGCTTAGGGTGGAGGAACACAGCCATGTCCAGGCTACACAGACTCTGGCCCCCCCACAACCAAGGACTCAGTACCCAGGGGCCGCCAAAGGCTGAACTGTTCACCCAGAAGAACTGACCTGAGAGAGAGAGAGAGAGAGAGAAACACAAAAAACTGTAGAACACAGAGCGGTACTAGTGAGAAACATAGAAGGACATTGGGTTAGAAACTTATCGATCTTACGAAACAGAGATCAGTAGCAGCAGGAAAGCTTGAAAATTATCTGAAATTATTATATCTTGAACACAGTGTGCTGTTACAGTTACACACAGACACAACCTGAAAATGCATGAAATAAAGCTGCTTTGAAAAAGAGCAGTCAATGACATCCCTTGTACAGAATAAAAAGAGCGGTTGAAAAATCAAAGCAGTGTTTTTTTCTAGCTTTGATTTGAAGTCCCATTTCACTTTCAAACCTATTGCGCTCATTTAAGCAGGACGTTCATCAGAAGCTGTAAGTTGTGTGTGTGTCATGAGGAAGCACAAAGAATCTCAACTTGAAAGGAGGAAAATCCATTTATAATATGCTCAGTTAAGAAAAGTAGTGTTGATGAGGGGAAGCAAAAAAAAAAAAATGCTAAGCAGAAATCTTGCACAATAAGTGAATATTTGTATCATTCTTCAGAAACATTTCTAGATGAGCGTGCCCTGATGTAACTGTTTATTTTGTTTGTCAGTGTTATGGGTTAATGCTGCAGTTACAGCTGTAGAAGTAAATCTGGAACTATTTTGTAATGCAGGGTTGATGTATTTCTTTTGTTTTTTAGTTTGTTCCAGTCCATTTTTAGGCTGCATTCTTGCCTCTGGATAATGGTGATACCAGCTTCCAAGGGTCAGATTGTATTAAAGCGTACTTCTCTAACTGGGACGCTCGTGTCTCCTTGTGTATGTCAGCCATTGCACTCAAACAGCCTTTTGCCATTAGTTAGTATGTAGTGTATGTTGGTACTTATGAGAGAGAGGAAGGATGGGAAAATAAGGCCTTACAAGCTGATAAGTGAATTTGATAAGTGACATCATTCTTTTTACTGTGTAAACTGTTTAAATAGCTGCAGGGATAAAACAATTCAATTTTAAATAAAAGTCAACAGATGATTTCATTATAGACATGAGCAGGAGGACCTCAAGCCATTAGTCTTTGTCTGTATTCACACCTTTTTCAAAACATTCGACTCCCTCCCTGCTTTCCCCCCGAGGTTGCTGAGAAACCGGTGAGTTTGGAGGCCTTCAAATTGGAGTGCTCCAGCTAAGCCTCATTTGCTCTCCCTTCCACATTTGCATGCTCCTTACACAGAGGGTCCAGACATTTTGGCAAAGACGGTCCTAGCACTTACGACAAGTCTGCAGGCAATGTTGACTGCACACATTCTCTACACACCCAGCAGTGATGTGATCGAAATGTTGCCAGACTTAGACGGGAAGGGCTTTGAGCCCGAATGCGGAAACCTATTAACTCTTGTTTCCCAGTCCAAATAGGATGAAGAAATACCTGCTTGGGAGAAATTATCGGCAGGGTACAAATTATAATGGCAAACTGAAAAGGAAAGACTGTAATTCCATTAGCAGATTACTGCCTCAGCTTTACCTGTGAATACTGCTGCCTGACAGAGCTCGATGCCCTCATTTACTGCATCACAAGGCCTGGTTCAACTTTCTGCCCCAATCTGCATAATCGTTGGATCGTTGATTGGGGATTAAGCAGAATAGACAAGAGATGATCACTGAACAGCTTATATTGAAACCAGGTCTGCATAAAAAAATTTAAATCATCATAATTCAAGGGATGGAAACTCATGCTGTGGAGGACACGTCTTTTAGATTAACTTCCTTGAGTGTTGCCTTTAATGACGACCTGTGGGGATCCACTGGAAGTCGGCCCATCCAATATTCTATTCTGTATCATTCTGTAACAAGAACATGATATCTTTTCTTTATAACTATTCTTAATGGAAGAGAAGTTCCCTAAAAACCATTACAAGACTGATGCTAGAAAGAACTTTCAGTAACCACCTACCACTTTTATCTGTTTAACCCACACCAGCCCTAGTACTCCAATTGGCCTCTTTTGCCGCACTTAATGGAATTTGTTGAAGGCAATTTCTCATTTATCTGTGGAGTTTAGACTTAACATAATCAACAGTGTTCATAAAAGGGCACTTGATTATTGCCCTCTAAGAAAGAAGACAAAAAACGAAGAAGCAGAAGCAGAAACATTTCACTCCAAAGTGGTAGTTGTATTGTGTATCGCTGAATCAAGCTGGTAAACACTTTTCTCTCTCTGTGTGCGGTTACAGATTCAATCAACTCAGGCTCTTGTTGACATAGCATACCAAATCAGGCCAACTGTTGTTGGTGAGAGCAGAATTCCCACAGATAATAACATTGCAGCTAAAGGCCTGAGAGAAGAAGGAAAACAAACCATTCAAATTGTATTCTCTGCCAAATCCTCTTAGAACATAATGCATTTACCCAGGGCCAGCACAAGCTTTTTTAGGGTCCCAAATATTGTGACTCTCTCTCATTTTAATTTACAACCCATTCATTGGTGCGACATAGTGACAGCTTCCACTTTAGAGAGATGGCGTAAAAGTATGTTCAGCATGCTGTTAAATAGCCTTCTTGAGATGGTGTCATTGGTTTCTTTAAAAGGATTTTCTGCCACAGTGATTTGGATTTAAACCTGCAATCACTTATTTGTTGGCCATTTGGGGGCAGTGGAAACAAGTTGAGAACACAACACTGACATATCATCACCTGTGAAGCTGTGTTATAAAGCAAACGTGTTGAGTTGAGTTTACACATCCAGCAGTTATGAAGCAACATTAGCATTCACTTGAAATCACATTTCTGGCCCAAATCTCTGGCTAAATGCTCCACTATGTTCACCAACTGGTCACTTACTGTGTCTGTCAGCTGTTTGCTGCTGGGCAGGTAGTGGACAGTGTGTTATTAGGAATTTGACTGAAAACAGCTGCCTACCGCAGCAAAAAACAAAACAACAAAACGATGCTATGAGAGCGGTGAGAGTGAACCGTAACCTACCTAGCAAGCTATCATTTACTAATGGTTCCCCATAGAGGATCAATGTAAAATCAATATCTGAAAAATTTGTTGACATGGGTAGCCACCAGCTAAAGTCCTTCAAAATGTAGAACAGAATTAGTCCTCAGGTTGTCAGTTGCCTTACACAGTAGTAGCACCAAAGAATGCTGCATCTCTGTTCCACACTTGTGTATAATGTGTTATCAGTAGGTGGTAGGTAGGTGTTTATTTAGTATTGTGCTCTGTGTGAATACTTATTTTATTGTGAGAAGGAGAGGGCGTACGGGTCAAGGTCTCCATCGGCTTTGTGAATAACAGCGTGCAGATATAATAAATGAATAACATCAAAATTGAGCATTCTTTGATTAAAAATTGCATGTACACTTGTATATGGCCTCAACATCCATTTGACATGATACAGCATTGAATGTGAAGACAGATGATTAGCCTTAATTTACACCCTTTCTTCAAAGAACATACAAGAAATTTTAAATATTCTTTCTCACTAACTCAAAAGGGGAAAAAAGATAATATAGAACATATTAATATTGAAAAGACTTATTAAAACCGTCTGGGAATATGCTAGCCAGTCCTGCACATTTATAATGTGGTGGATTAAATGTGTATTTCAGACTTCAGACACATTTAATTGTGCAGTGCTGCATAACTAGAAACCAATGGAAAGCTTTGGTAACCACTTGAGACATAAATACAATTGTTTCCTCTTTGCTTTTACTGTCCCAAGGTTTGTTTTTCCACATTTTCTTTGGCATTGTCTCTATGGAAATTACCAACATGTCCTCAGGGGAATCTCAAGAGGATATGTTTTCTTTTTATGTTATTAATACATGTATAAATGTTGGAATCTCAGTAAATTTTTTGCATTCTTAGTGGAAGATTACAGCTATTTGCAATGAGTTTGCCTCCGTTCAACCTGTGCAAACTTTTTCAATGCAATATTTTCCATATGAGACTTCATATTCACTCTTTCAAGCTCATCCTAATCAAACTGAAGTTATGATGTTCACCGTCTTTCATTTAATACAATAAGGTGATTAATGTACATGAACATGATATTTTACTTAAGTTAGAGTTATTAGGCTGCAGAGCTTTTTTGTTGCAGTAGTTAGTCCAGGAACTCTGCCAAATGTGCCAATCAAGTCCATTTTAGCAGTTTATGCTGGTGTGTTTTTCTGATTCCAAGGTACTCAGCCACATCAGGACAACTAGTTTGATTGATTTACTTCAGTTTTTTATTTTGTTGTTAGCAACAGAACAGCTGAAAGATCTGTTCATCTGATGATGTTGATGATAAAAAGACCTTGATGCCGACAGCGGCAACATCACCACAGAGCAGGAGAGTGGAGCACCGAGCAGGGAGCTTGCTGAAAAAACTTTGAAGTTGTTGCTGTGCATGACTCAAGAGCAAGTGTATAATGAGGGCACAAGTCCCATGCATAATAATAAAATGTCAGCACTCCAAAGAGCAACATATCTATTATTGATAATTGCAAAACAACTACACTTCAAAATCAGTGCTTGGAAGTAAATGTGTTGCTCAACCCAAAAAGAAACAAGCCGTTTTTTAATAAGCTATTTTGCTTATTAAGCTTTTGTTTTTTCAGCCAAAATATGTGGACAGCACACCCACATTTCAATATACAAAAAGACAGAGGCACAACAAACTGTTTAGAAAATTAAAATAACTGAGCACAATATTATTGCTCTTAATTAGAGTAGTGTGGCAGCAAAGCTTGACATCTCTTATTATTGACAAAGAATCAATATTGATCCAGCACAACTTAGTTTGTACACTGTTGTTCTGGCTTCATTACAAAAAGAAAAGGTGTCTGGTTTGTGATTAATTCAGTAATTACAAAAGAAGAGATGAATTTAAGTGCGTGTTTTCAGTGTTAATGATCTGCACCATGAGCAAACAAAAGAAAGATGGCTTAGCGGCCTGATGGTGGTGAGAGACAAAACAAAACCGTATTCTTCTATGATGCCTAGATAACACTTTCCTAAATGGCTATATGTTTGCAGTACTTTCCCCACTGTAATCCCACAACAAAATACTTATTTAGTATTTTTATACGACGCTTGATGAATATCATTTTTTCCCCAAAAAATGATTGCAGTAAATCCAATGATGATATTATTTCATAGTGGGAAACCAACTTGTCAACTGAGTGTGAGATAAAAAACATTGTGAAATGGAGCTCCTCTTTAAAAGGCACAGGTGTCTGAAAGTAATTTTCATAGTCAATGAATTGGCTCATCAATTCAGATAAAAATGAGTCTATAAGCAGAGTAGAAAATGATTTTGCTCATAAAAACAATTAATGATGCTGTTTGTGGGAATTCAAAGATAAAGCATTTAGTTTGAAACAAAACACGGACATTTGCCAAGGCTTTTGTTTTGAAAATTCTATTACTGAGGTTTGTGTGTATTGCTGCAATCCTCTCTGGAAGAAAAATGTTATCTTGAACAACTGCTCAGAAATTTAAGAAGTTGAGGTTTGACAAGCTTGACCAAAACCAAAAGTAATAATTTGGTGCAGGTGACAGGTGCAACATGCTGATCAGGGTCATCCCAGTGTAATTTTGATCTATAGCATTGTACAAGCAAAATGACTCTGACTGTTCTGTATTGTTAAAAACACTGCACTGCAAAAAATGATGCCTCTGAGATATTTCTGTGTTAGAAATCTAAATTATTTGACTCTCACCATCAAAGACAGATCTCTGATGCACTTAAATACTACTTCAATAGAACCAAAATTTGGTTCACAGCAGTCGAATCAATTCTTCTGTTGATGATGCCTCGAGTAGCTTTCAACAAGCTAGTACACAATTCATTAATCACTTCCCTTGAAATATACTGAAAACAAAACAACACAACACATGAATCAAGCTGTTGGACCATGGGTTTTATCCTTTAAATGCAAGTTATATTTAGAATGTAGTAATTGTGTCTCTATTAGGATTTAAATGAATCTGTGGGCCAAATAACAAATATACTGTTGATTTCATGTCTCCATGTTTAAAGATCCCATTGTTATGAATTGATTAAAGTCCAAACTGTTTGATTCTTAGACATGTCCCACTGTGCTGCCAAAGTGATTTACACTTTTGGTACAAAGTACTAATAGAGTATTATAATAGGGTTCAGTAAAGCCTGCAGTACATTAGCTTTTTTGCTGACAGTCCAAAAGCCATTTTATCGTGGTTGTGGCAACACAATAAACCTGTTTCTTACACTTTCCCTCAGGAGCAACAATCAGCCTTTGAACTTAAAAGAAATAATGATTTTCCATTTATTGCATCAATTATCAATATCAACTGATATGGCCACATCAGCCAGCCCTTTGTGTAACCATACAGCAATACTATGCCCAATAAGAAAGAAGAGTTGTGTTTTGCTTAGACTGGTGGAATTTGTTAATGTGTAAAATGCAGCATAAGAGAAAATAGTTTCCAATAAAAACTGCCCACAGCAAGGACATAATTGTTAGTTTGCATCACAATTGAATGAACCATAACGTTTGTAATGATTTAGAAGGTTGGTAGGAAATTGTGATCTTGTGAGGTGCGTTGTAGCTTTCTAAAGACATCCATTGGCTGCCTTCATACTGTCTGCAGTGGGATATTCCTAATGTTTCTATTCATGGAGGGAGTTTGGTGGACAAAGGGACGTGGATTTGAGACAGTAGACTGTTAACACTGTGTAATGTCGCCAGTGCCAAGCAAAGTAAACAAGCAAGTCAACAGAGTGGTTTAGTGATTAGTAGTGATTTAAAGAGTGTTAGTGGTGACTTCAGCCGGAGGGACAAAGTGTCTGGACTCAGCAAGCTGACTGATTGAGTGGTCTTGTTTATAGATACAGCTGATACAAACACTGCCAACGGGTCTCTGAATGAGTGATTGATGCCATTGCTGTTCCACTGACTGGGATGTCAGCCAATGCTGAGCTGTGTTCATCTGTAACAGGTGCACAGGAGAAGTAACATTGTCAGCTGACTGGTGTTAATACAACATCAGCTGTTGCACTGATGTCAAGAGCAATTTAGGTGCTCTAAGTGGGTAATTGTAAGTGGATGTGTGTTTCACACACAGTTTTTGCCTTTCATGAGGAGCCTTTCTTTTATATATTTAGGAGCGTAAGAAGCTTCTACTACGAGTTTCATAACACAGGATTCCCTGAGTCATGGTATCCAACTCTTTTATAAACATTTATAGACATTTTGCTGCCTTTGCAAATATATTTTCATACAAAATATGTACTGCATGTTATTACTAAGAATTTTATTAGGCGCCCAAGCATGTAGTTACCTGGGAATAGCTATTTATATTTTTCTGCCACACTGATAGGCACGCTATCTTCATATTATATTCTTGCAGAACTGCATTTTTAATAGATTACAACTACAACAGCAAAGACTGAGACATTGCGTAGTTACAAATTTAAGCAAAGCACTCGTCGTCCACCACCGTGACCTGAGAAGAATTTCCGGCAGTGGCTTAGTTGAGCATTCAAACCAACACATCATTGGCAGCCTTTGCAGGTGGGAAGCTGCTGAAGCGCCTCACTTGCACTTCAAGAGCAAGCGACTGGCAACACGTGTGTTCATGAAGACAACAGTACAGAGTCCCTTGTAACTCTGAGCCAAGTAGCAGAGACAAGGACTGCAGCACAGACCTTTCACACATTCATGTATGCAGTTGCACACTGAGCAGTATTAGTAGTTAGCCACTTAGAAATTACATCCAAACTTTATTTTACCCATCCATGGGAACATTTTATTTTATTTGTTTGTATATACAGTCTATGGTTTGAACCAACAACCATTCACGTAACAAGTTTTTTTGCAATCAGCTGGCCTAATTTCCAACACAGCATCTTGTGTTTCAAAAGAAACGCTGAATTAATCCTGAGCCATGTCATCAGTCATTACATTGCATTACATTTAGGCATTTAGCAGACGCTTTTATCCAAAGTGACTTTACATAAAGTGCATGGAACCATGATTGAAAACAACAAGATGTCTCATCAGACTTGTAAGGGCTGGTGATGGATCACAAGTGCTATAAGTAAGTACATTGCTGCCAATGGCAGAATCAAAAGAGCATTAAATCTAAGAACAGATTATCTTTGTACATTATCAAATACAATACATTCAAACTAAAATACACTTCCACTATAATATCG
>JAVQJD010004661.1:0-19995 GCA_036023655.1 Nannoperca australis
ACACACACACACACACACACACACACACACACACACACACACACACACACACACACACACACACACACACACACCAGCAAACAAAGAAATCTCATGTGAGCTCACCCAACAAAGCGGACATGTTCTGGAAAATTCTGAGCAGCTCAGGGGTGATGGCTGGGCTGTTCTCCAAAGTCACCAGCCTGCATGATGAGAGGAAATGCAGGCAGAAGGGAAAGTAAAAAGAAAGAAGAATGGAGAGAGAGTGCAAAAGACAGAATAAAACAGGAAATGGGGGAAGTTGTGAGAAAGGAGCACAGAAGACATAGATTAGAGGTGGCAAAAGAAAATGGGAAGAGAAATGCAGCGGGACAAATTACAGAGACAGAAAGAAGAAGAAAACAGGGGCATCACAAAAGTGGAAAAAATAGTACACGTTGAGGTGGGTGGAAAAGAAGGAGCAGAGGAAAGCAATGTTAGTGGTCTGTAGAAACGTCTGATAAAAGAAACATGTTACATAAATATGATGAATTGCTGATTAATCAGTAAGTATACCAACACAATTTCGACAGATTTTATTTTTAAAGACAAGAGAATTGAAATTTAGATAGGCTCTATTAACTTTTAATGGGCTTTTGATGTTTGACCAAAAAAAGAAGACATTTACTGATGAAGAGAACAAGCTTGAGTTGTGGTTAAGTTTTGACTGCCTAATGGAAAACTGTACATCCACTAATCCATTACAATATGATGTGATTCACCAGGCCTCTCTCCTCATCTGTACTCATATGACAGTAGATTGTAATTCAATAAGATCTATTATGCCCTCAAAGCTACTTTAAGTTTACGTCTGTTAACTGGAAAACCTTTGACATGTTGCATTTAATGCTTATAAGAAACCCTCAATCAAAAACCGCAGATAAAGGCTGCTGGATTTCACTTCTCAAGAAGGTGAGATGCATTAAATCACGCATGCACCACAAACTAATAGAAAAAAAACAAAACCAACAGATACTGAGAGGGACACAGAGAGAGGAAAACCATCTGATAAAAGATAAAAGCAAGAGAAAATGACATTGACTTTGTAAACAAATATTTGGGGCACGAGTGTTTATCAGGCAAGATAAAAGACAGGACAGAGACATAAGACTGTGGCACTGTGCTAGCAAAGCAAACGCAGCATGCTGAACACTGCAGCTCTTCACAGAGAGGGAAAAAAAGAGATTAAGGAGCGAGTTAAAAAGCAAAGAGATGACGGGAGAGGAACCAAAGGGTAACCAGGCAAATGTTCTGCTATTGAACCAAACCTTTTGCAGGAGTAAAGCACTTGCAAAAGTGAGTGTACTGTTTTGCGGCAGATTCTTGAGATAGCTTTACAATGGCGTGTGCCCAAAACAACATAAAAGGAAAGAGCGTGAGCCACATAAATTATCATCAGCTTCACTATCGCCCACCTAGTGGTTGTTTGCGAAAAAGCAAATTAAAACAAGATGTCACAGTGAGCCCATTTACCACTACTTAAATGCAAAGTGCATTTGGTTCCCTACATGCATGCAACGTGAGTCAGTAAATGAAGCTGATGATGACAGTAATTTGACAAAGAAAGGACTCATGAGTGAATTGCGCAAGAGACAGAAAAGACAAAACTAGAGAGATAAATATAGCTATAGTCATTGTATTGATGTGTAGGCGTGGATGTGAGTGTGGTCTGAAGTGCAAGGGAGGAAATGATATCACTACGTGCTTCACAAACGTTTGGCTTGGAAAGATTTTCTATAACTTATAAACACGTAGTGTACAGTATATGCATGCGGAACATGTGTGCGTGTCCATACCAAAGCTCCAGTCCATCCTCCAGCAAATACACATGCGGCGGCTCGGAAACATCGGTGCTCAGCTGGATGATAGGAAGAAGGAAAGGGTACAGGTTCTTACTCTCTGCCCCAAGGCCCTGTGGGAACACACGGATACAGAAAGTCAAGGCCAAATTAGGAAAACCTTTTAAAGAACGCAGACACGTGGCTTTAAACCTACTTTATGTGCTTCGGCGAAATGGGCGTTCGTTGCAGACCAACTGAGAACTTTTAGAAAAGTTCAATATACCACTGTTCTGAATCGCCCCTTTTCAGTAACACACACCTTGTCAGAGCATGCCGTCCCCATGCTCCACTACTGGTGCAAGAGCGAACCTTGTTCTAGATGTCAAATTTAGGTTTATTTTTATGGTTGTTTTAAAACAAAAAACAGCATGGACCCCATTTACTTCAACTGGTTGAAAAAAGGCTCAGGGACAACTCGAGGATCTAAATCAATGGCCATTGTTCCTTTGAGAAAAATTGCTCTTTAAAATGGTAAATTGAATGTCATTTATGCACTTTACAATTGTGCTTCTAATTTACCCATTTAAACACGCTCACACAGCGGTGGCAGCGAGCTACCAGGCAAGGTGCTGGCCTGACCGTTGGGAGCAATTTGGGGGTCCTAAGGACACTTGTGGACATTAAGACAGGAGGAACTGGGGGATCAAACTGCTAACCTTGTGATCAGTGGGCGACCCACTTTACCTCCCGAGCTCCCTCATGTGTAATGCACAAACCAATTTGTCGCACATGAACAGACACTGGACATAAGTATGTGGCTATTCTGTAAGATGAGGAAGAGGGATGAGCAACTGAGCAGTGTGTCATCTTGACCTCTACACTACCATATGGCTTTTAACTCAGCCTGAGTAAAATCTGTCTATTCAGTTCCACCACACCTTAAAATGCAATCAGCCCTAATTTACTTTTAGAAATCACTCTTTTTGGAATGATCTCTGGTCACCTAGTATTTTGTGTGCAGGATGTACAGTATGCAGATAGTTCTTTTTTTACATGCAGTTGTGACAGAATGCAGTTCAAGTGACTATTAGTGATTTGTATTCTGCTTCCCTGCTCATATTTATCTGCGAGGAAAGTATAAAACTGTTGGACAGCACACATCGTTCTACTTTGCCTGTAGTGCTGCTCCTTCTCTGATACTCAGTGAGCTCCAGCCCTATGGATGAATTAAAAGAACGATGATGTTCTATTGCTCTTTATCATCTGTTTCTGTAATATATGTATTATTACATACGCAAAGACTATATTCATTTGGCTACATATAATATAATTATGCTTTTGTTTTGTAATTAATTTTGGAATCACTTTCTTCAAACTAATTTGAACCAAGAAGTAACTAGAATGCTAGAAAAGGACCCATACTTTTTTTTGTTATATTGAGTATTAAAATCTAAATTAATATGAGGTTACACAATGTGCTAACCCAAGCCCTAATACAGTTTGCCAGATGTGTACTTGTGTTACTCTCTCAAACGAAGTGAGTCTCTATCACAGAGCGTTTCATCTCCCACTGTGAAGTAATGCACTCGCAACTACACAGGCTGAGACAAGCTGCTTCAGTGCAGGCATGGAAAGGCACTACTCACCTAGGGCTATTTTCTTCTTAACTTGATTGTCCTTAAGGTAAATGACTAAAATAAATGTTATAGTTGCTCCGCAAACTGAACAGAATATTTACATTTCATAATGTTAGAAAGCAAATCATATTGAAGTAAAATAGTTATTGTTGTTCAGTTCCAAAATGCATAACATTTATAGAACAGACTGACTGATTATGGAAAAACTGACATACTGCTGAAATTGCACTTATTTTTAAGACATCTCTGGCTTTTCATCATCCGTTTTGTAAATTCAATGTGAATGTTTTTAGAATGTACACTTGTTTACATATAAGAAAGGGGAAATGTTGAGAATTTGATTATTTATGGATTATTATGGTATGGTTTAACTGTTCTGGCCCACTTGAGATCATATTGGCCTGTATGTGGCCGATGAACCTAACGGGATTGACTGTAGATGGTACAGTTGACATGTGGTGAACTGGTCTGGCAAACAGCCTGCATGTGAATGTGTGAGAGTAAAAAGAAAAAAATCAGCTCAACATGATACTGCAAAAAAAAAAAAAAAAACATAATACACTTTGCTAATTCTGCTTGGCTGACAAGGATGTTTCTGTGCATGAACACGCATGCACACAAGCATATGTGTGCCTTCTTTAACATGATGCACAAATATAGGAAGCTGGGGATGCACCATACCTGTACCAGGTGGATGAGTGTAGTGATTATGGCACATCGAAGCATGTTGTGTTCTTCGGATTGCTTCCAGAGCAGGGGCAGGTACTGAACCAGGCAGCCTACGTACGGCCGGATCTGAAGCAAAAGAAAATGAAATAACAAATACGCAAAGCACACAATACTTTACAATATATACTACAAAACATATGTTTGAGTCTACTGTAAATGATGCAGAAAATAAAAGTCTAATTTGGGAGAAGTGTTTCTGTCTCTGCAAATTATCAGACACCTAAACGCACTTAAAGACATCTCAGGCAATTGCTTATTTGGCCTTGAACATGTGTTAACATTGAGTATATCGGATAAATAAATTTAAAAAAGCAACTGTGCAATTAGTGCAATGCTTCCCCTCAAAGCTTTGTATGTTTGGTTATTCCAGCAGTGTATGCAGACCTAAATTAGCTGCTTCAGTGGAAAGAAAATACTGGACAGGAAGTTGAAAATATATCTTTTTCTTAGTGAAGAAATCAGAACTCCGCTGAGGTGATCGCTTGATGCGTCAACTACACAGTCTGTAAAAGTGATGGACACACGATGTGACCGTTTGTAGATCCATGGCAGCTTTTAATCTACGGCAGCGACAATCAGAGCTGAACTTGTGTAAAGTAGCATAATGATGTTCAGATTCTTCAGTATGCATTTTGAAAACATTCCAGCTTCACGCATAAGCCTGTTACATCATTCTTGCGTTGCCTGCTGGGTTATACCATGGACAAATACACACATTGTTAATGCTCGTCAACAAGTGGCTGAGTTAAGGTCAGTTTTTTCAGTTCAGTTACTTTTGTTTCAAAAACTAGCAAAATGTGGATGGTCAGACAGCTAGTGCATGCCATAACTCATACCTGCATGAAATTGGAAAATGTTATGGCACACTGTTGTAATTTTGGTGCAGTCACTGAGCGGCCAGGAAATTAAAACCCTGAATTATGAACTTCGAAAAGTTTTCTGCCATTTACTACTGCTGACTTGTGCTCAGCCTTTGTATTCCCTGTAGCAGCTGTGTGGCCGGGCTGCAGACCCCACACTGGGATTCTTTGCTCGATTACACCTTCATAAAAAAGGAGCAGGCTAAGAGCAGAGGGTAAAGAAACACGACATACAGCCTTGAGGAGAAAGATAAAAAGTGAGGAAAAACAGACCCACAACCCCGCTAGGATGACATTTGTGAGACTGACAGCAGAAAGGGGAGCTAAATCTCATCATATCTGTCATCATGTTCATTTCAACTAAAGCTGCACTCGTGGTTTCATTGACTCGTTTTCTCAGCGTCTGCCACTCTTTGTAGGTTTGAAATCCCTTGTGAGAAGAGTTAGAATATTAATGAGACTTCCACTGACTCTAGAAGTTTAGCCAGGGCCAGTGACTGGGGAAGACTTAACCAGACTGACAGCTCACAAGGATGAAAGCCTTTTCTGTGACAGATTTAAGTCAAGGGATCGTTTATGGGATGGTGCTTAAAATGGATCTGAAAAGAGCCTGAGGGGGTCATGAGGAAGGTCAATTTTTTAAGGGTTAGCAGTTAAGTGGATTAGAACGATTTATTGGATGCTCAGGAAAAAAAAGAAGTAAAATCCATATGGCCACAAAAGCACTGCAGTGGCAGAGAGGGGACTGTATCATTGTGGTAAATGAGAGCAGACATCAGAACAAGGGCTGCCTTAGGCCTTGTGATTTACAAAGAGTCAAGAATTGAAGAACTCAGTCACTTGTCCGGTCGGTGCCTGTGTCTCAGGACTTGAAATAAATCATTAATGTCTAGCTTTCTTTGAGGACAGATGGTTGTTTTACCTTGGTGGTCTGGGGCTAAAACAGGGTCACAGATGTTTTTTATCTGCGTTCTAATGTTTCTCAACAGCTTCACACGTCCCCCCTGCAGAGTCCGAGTCCGAGTTAATAAATTTGTGCTGTGCCATTCTTCACAAAGCAGCGGCAGAACATATCTCCCCCAGGTGTCCAATACAAGAGCTCCTTCAAAGACATTTTGGAATTTGACTCAACTTCTCGTTACGTACTGTAAATGATAATGGTAGAAAAAATTATATGTGACCTAGATTCCAAGCATGTCTTTGTTTGATATCTCAAATCTCACCTGGATGTTTACTCTCTCGATGACACAGGAGATGACATGGAGCACCTGCATTTTAGTGTCGCACTCCGTCACCTGCTGCAACAACTGAAAGAGCAGTCCGAAGATAGATTCGAGGTACTACACAAAGAGAGGAGAATTTATCAGTTAAGAAAAGGGGGAAAGGACAGCAGAAAATGTTCATTTATTGATTGATTATTGTGATATTTTGATTCTACTTGTCGCTGAATTAAAAGCATATACAGTCCTTTCTACATTAGTGATACGTGTACTCACTGGGAGGAATTGCTCTGTCCGGAACTCAAAGTCATCAACAGGTGGTAATGAGTTAAGGATGAAATCAAACTGCTTAGGATAGGTAAACTCAAGATGGCACTGCACTGGTGGCAACCTGTTGCAGCTCAGTTCCACGGATTCACATCCCCTGCACAACGTACCAATCAGACAGCAAAGCACTTTCAGTGGGAGGATCCTTCAACTCCGCTGTAATAAGGGCGGCTACAGGAAGTTATTCATGCCTGCTACGATGTCTGTATATAATGACTCCCCTCTGAGCCTGGAGAGGACACTTATCCTCTGGGTGGCAATGGACAACATACTGATTTGTAAATTTTTTAAATTGTATCATGTTTGTTAACCTGTCACTTTGGCATAACTAAGGATTGATAAAGCTTTCATGTTGTTAGCAGCAGTGAGGCTTGAATAGCAAGCATAATACAAGCATATTAAGTACGGGAAGGATATTGAGCTTCAGGGTTGTGGCTGTCTCAATCCGGACCTGTGAGAAAAAAAGATATAAACAGTTAATTTTGAAAAGCATTTTAGAAATTAAGCATCACACCTTTATCCCACTGTCAGTGCATCTGGATTGTCAGCTAATCAAAGCTGCAGATAGAGAAGACAATGATTTTGAAGGGGACTAAACTCAGAAAAATGAGCAAAGAGAGCAATAGAAACATAGAAATGGACTCACACAAACAGAAGGATTGCCACAGCTGCACATGCAGCAATACAACCAAACACAAACGCAATAATTACGTTTTCCTTTAATGGCAGCCTCAGAAAGTCAACAGCAACTAATTCTCACTCTAACAAAAGCTTTTCATAACTGAACACACTATGAGTGTGCGCCTATAGGAGGTTAGTTTAATACAGGCCGTCTATTGCTGACTTGCAGTGTAATCTTGCAGTGTGAGAGAGGTGGAGGTGGAAATGGAGGTGAGAAAGTGTTCAGATGGAGGAGAAGAGATTAAAGAAAGTAAACGAGTGGAGAAAGGTGCAGGGATGAGAACTCAATTACAGCCGTCCTTGCTCTCAACAATTTCACAACACCTTTAAAGTGCAAAAGGCATGAGTCTCTATGGGTTCATAAGTGAGGGTGAGTTTGTGTGTGTGTGTGTGTGTGTGTGTGTGTGTGTGTGCGCACACGCGCAGTGTTGCAAAGAAACCTTATCAACACTATCCAATCTATGAAAGGACTTTACAATCTTTGTCATTTGCAATAGTTGTCCAAATACCGTCAGGTGTAATTGATTTTTTTCTTTATTTCCTAATACAACTACATTATTTCTTCCTACTCAGTCTTTAGGTTCTATTACCCATTTTCTGGATTTTCCTCTGGGCAATAAAAGTTTGTTTGTCAGACTCAAGAACAGAGTTTGGGAGGCTTTTTTGAGGTATTTAGTTATAAGTTAATATTGATAACTCACTGTAAATAAAATGTTTTTTATTGTTCCAATTGCAAAAGTAATATGATAAATAAAGCAGATTTGAGCAAAAGATGATGGTCTGTGTTTCTTTATATGATGAATACAGGATCTATATTCTACCGCAAATGGTGACTTGCATAGAATAACCCTTTCTGCTATTAATATTTCTTGCTGGAAAAATAAATCCTATCAATCCTTACTTTCTATGTGCACATATATTAATTATGGCAAGCCCTAGATAATCATGTTATTTTGGAATACAGCATGTATTTAGAAGAAAATGTGTTTAAATATTTTATTTTGCAGTTCATTAATCATTAATTTATCCATATTTTTGGTTTAGTCTCTTAAAACCGTTATCTTCATTGAAATGGTTGGAGTTTCTCCTATTGGACTATTTTTATACTTTTAATGCCAATCAGTTCACTTCAAAGGTAAATTATTATTTTGCAACATGTTTCCATATTTGCGCATCACACCAACGCATAAGCTCAGTAGTGTCACACATAAAACACATTTAACAAATAGTATGTGTTCATGAAGCACTGAAATGCAAACTGACTCCAAGGCTGCCATAATATTATCGATCTAAAATGAGCAATAATATTGCAATAACATAATTTAACTTGTTTTGTTTCTAATTGAGTATATGTCAATATTTAACACATTTTCCTTGTAGTGAATCAATTACAAGATTTGGAGCCCAGAAGTAAAGATACAGCTTTTTTTCCCCATTGGAATACAGCATGAAATTAAGTCATTATAAACACATTGATGCAATTATTTGCATAATGAGAAGCGAATGACAAAGAATGAATATTAAAATCTGTGTAACTGATTTATATTGAACATTCAACAGGCAGTGGGTTTGGTGATATCGTGTCAACAAGCCAGAGACAAAGTTTAACCTTCTCTCTAACAACAGAATGGCAGAAAATTGCCAATTCATTCAGAAATGCACGCAGGCCTATGTCCCGTCATTGTGAATCTATCAAACAGATTTGAACTGACAAAACTAGCTATTGCTAGTTATTATTATTGATCACTCATCCTACGTCCAAATATGAAGATAAGAAATACCACTGTACAATGTACATTCAACACATGAAATTGCTTAAAGTTGACTTTAAGACAGTTCGATTAAGGGATGTACAAATTCCCCTCCCCGTGTCTGCAAGATCATAAAATACAGAATAATGTTTTAGTAATGCTGCATACATTACCAAGCAACAAAAGAAGTATGTTGATGAACGAGTCCCATCATTTGCCATCAGCACTGGCCTTGTTGGCAATTTCAACACTAATGAGAGAAACTGCATTTCAATTCCACAGCAAAGCGTAGAAGATAATAGATTGCTTGATGAAATACTCAGATGGGTCTCATAAACACACAAACACACGCACACATAATGTCTGACAATGATTCAGTCAAAACATTTGCTTCACATCATTATTCAATCTCAAACTGTCTTTGAGGGACACTAAAAATCAGCAGGTTCAAACTGAATTTAAAAGTGCTTGTAGGTTTAATCTGTGAAAATTACATTAAACACCCTCAATGAAAGCCAAAGAAGCTTCAATATGGAAACAAGTCAGTAAAAAGCAATACCACATCCCCTAAAAAATAAAAAAAAAGAGAGAGGACAGCTAATTATAGCCAAACTATGTCCAGCCAAACTGCATGCAAGTTATCTATCATAAATGCACACACTCTTCCTTCAGGAAAAGAATTCAACTAGTGCTCCACTCATGGATGGAAATTAACACCGGCCACCAGCCAAATGCTGGTGAAAGATGAATGTGGCTGGTAGATTTCAGACTCACAATGTTCACATTTTTTAAAATTTAAATTACCCACCCTGGCTCCACGTGGTATAAACAGATGGCAGTGGCTAGATCAGCCCAGCAGTGGGTCAAGGATTCATTGTGGCCTCATCAAATATTATCTGGAAATTAGTATTAGAGCGGATAAACAACAATAATTTGCACAAACTAGCTACAGCTGGCCTCTCACTAAAATCACTGGAAATAGAGAGCCATCTTACAATAAGCTTTACAAATAAATAATAAACGATTAGTGTTTTGGATTTACATACCGTGGCAGATAATCTAACTACAAAATGAATCACTGTAGTGACTGTTAACTGTATACTGGTATCGCATTTTAAGAAAGATCTATTACAATTGACACCAATAGTGATGTTTGCTGTCAGTGTGGAAACACTTGTGGTTCAAAAACAATGCCTGTGTCCATAATGCATTTGCCGTGCAGTAACCAAAAATATGATTGAGTGGGATTTTAATCATGAGGTACAAATCCCTATTTAAAAACGCCTCAAAGCTTCCCTGCAGTTGAGGAAAAATGAGCAGGAATGAGACAAAATGTTGACTAAAACATCACAGCTTGATGTCGTCAAAGCTGGCTTAACTGCAAATTCTGGAAAACATTATTACCTCCCACTGGGAATGCAAATGGTCTGAAAACAGAAGGAGTTAAACTTGCCACCAAGATAATTTTTTGCCTTCACTCAGAACATGTGAATAAACCGCAGAGAAGAATGCAGCTGTTATAGACGAGAGGAGGATGTATTGGAGGAAATGAGCATTCAGCTCATGAATGTCATTGATAGATGCCAATGAACTGTTAATGTGTGTAATTTGTGTGAGCGTCTTTGTCTCACATACAAAGCCCCCAGAGAGAGTAAAGTTAACACAAAAATCTGTATTTGTTGTAGATATCTACATTTCTCGAAGGCACAACAAATATAGGTGTATTAGTATGTTTGAAAACAAACTGAAAATAAATAAGCAAGTAAAAGCAGTTGGTAATTAATCAAATCTCTAAACCATTTCTATAAAAGTAAAATCTAGAAACTATTCTGGATTGCACCTACAATACAATCATCTGCCTATCAAAACACGATAGAAAGAGCATAACACACTTATTTTAGCCACTTGAGGGTTAATGTAAAGATGTCACTAATCACATTTAAGGCACAGGCTTGTCTGTCAGTTATATAACCAAACTCCCTACAAGCCCATCTGTTGCTGAAGACGGTCGGACAAGACACCTACATCTAAATTTAAACGGAAAAGTGACTGGGTCTGTGTAATCAAGGCGCCAAGCTTTGAAATAACATTCCTGGAGACATCTGGTTAATATCTTCAATAACATGTCGTTAAAATCTTTTTTCAAAACATCGGGATGAAGCGGTAACAAAAATAGATAAAACAGAAATAATTTTTTTTTTTTTTTTAAACACTCAGTTGCTATAGCGTCAGGAATTAGTGTTCTCTCTTCCACCAAATAACCACATCATCATTCATTTGGTTTTTTTAGGAAATCAAAAAGCACCAGTTTAGTTTAAACAACTTTTTGACATTAACTGATGTCATTCAGGACACAAACTGAAACCTATTCAGCCCACATGCAGTTAATTTACATTTTGATGAAACTACAACATCATTATTCTCCTGTTATGTTCCTGTTCTCATTTAAAAAAAGAACACCTCATAGGACAGTAAAGTGAGCAAAGCTAAAAGCCCAAGCTAAAGAACGATCGTAAGAACAAACCAATGTCTCTTTTGTAGATTAGTCAATAAAAGTACAGAAACTAAAATGTCAGAGATAAATATTACCGTTATCTTGAGTGATTTACTAAACTGAACAACAAGACCCACAGAACAGCAGTAGAGATATTGATAACCAATTAGACTGACTGATAGAGGGCAGTTTTCTCCGTTAGCCCATAAAAAGTTTATGATCAATAATTAATTCTGCCCAAGAGGTTCTAGTTGGCCCAGACAATATTGATCAGGAACCACAACATGATTGGTGAGCTGGGCAGTGATGTAACAGCAAGCCTGTGTGAAGAAAGACCATTGAAGAGCCAATATTCACCTCATAAAACTTTATCAAATTCCAATGGAATTTAATTGCCCACATTGAAATACACCCCAATAAATATATACCAAAATAAAATCATATCCTGTGGACCTATGTCACATGTATCTTTGATGCAGAATGACTTGAAGATGAGCCACTTCATTTGCAATGCATAGGGAGACAACTGGCTAAATGCATATATGCAACAATACAAGCACACGTTTAGTTCCACTGTAGCTGCCTGCTTATCATTTTACTAAACAGCCCATATAGGGAAATAGGAGAGATGTGACCTGGCTCAGTTAATTGGTATCCATAGCAACAGCTGGCAGATCCAGATCCCATTGCAGTGTAAATGACTGAAAACAAAGTTAGGGTGCTACAGACTTATCTCTACCATTTAACATTGTTAGTGTTGCCATGTGTGCTTCTGTACCCTTAATTTAAACAAAGTTACCAAAATTGATGATGCATCATACATGTCATAACTGGGCACATGCAATTATTTTTAGAGAGCTGCACAAATGTTACTTTGGGATGGAATGCTTCTTTCCATCCCATAATAATCACGAGAGCATGATGTTTGCGTGGGCTCTGCATGCATGAATTATTATCTTAATTATGTTATAATCCTAATTACATTATGCTCACATTACATGTGTATTGCAACTAAGCAGAAGGAAATAAACACACATCTAAAAGTTCCTCCACACAAAAATGAATTATGAAGGAAGAAAGGCAATTAGACGCAGAACGATTGAACTTAGTTACTAATAAGGGTTGAATTGAATGGTGAGATTATGTTGAATTGCATTGTAAATAATGCATAATCTTTCACATTCCATCGTATAAATTGTGTTTAAAGAAAACGCATCAATCAAGTGCACAGCTCATGAGGCAAGAAACCCAAGGATGGCGAAATGTAATTTGAATTGAGGGTAACTATGGCAGAATAATAGCCACTTTTCCACAAATAGTATCACACATGGATCATCAAGGCTGAGGCTGAATAAAAATGTTAATCAAGAAAATAAAAAGGTTTTAATCAAAACTAATATATGAAATTACCTCAAATCTCAAATAGTATGTTGAGAAGTCAGATGATAAAACCTTCCCTCAATCCTTGACTATCTTTGTTTGGCTTTGTGGGTAAAGGTTGGCAGCATAACTGTGGTTCCATGCTGTTAATCAGAGAACGGTGTTTGTGTAGCTGACAGTGCACTTTCACTAACGGCCCGTTCCAGTCATTTCGCATCCAATGTTTTCTGGGGAGTCTGGCACTCCAGTCATAATAAACTGTTTACAAAAAGTGTAGCTTCTCTAGCTGCCTTACCACCAAGTCAGAATCTTGCATCAGACTCAGGATGACCTCGTAGAGTAAAGGTCGAAGGTCAGATTTGAACTTGACAGAGATCCACTGTCCTATTAGCCAGATGACTCGTCTGCGGATCAACTTGTATCTGGAGAGGAGAGGAGAGAAGAGATGTTAGGTTATAGTTGCAGAGAAATACTTAATAATTTAGAGAACTGAGCCAGCTGGCTCTCTAATCTTATCTCCACACTGTATCCACAGTACTTATGGATCTATTAAAAACAACTGAGCCAGATATTCAAATGATGAAATCAGTGTCGTCATTGCATATGGCTCATCTTGAAAGTGCTTTTATCAGTGGCTTACGTATGCTGGAGACCGCAGCATAATTTGTGCTCTGAGGGAGACAGCCATATCACTGCCCCTCTATTACGCATTTCCAACTGCAAGAGTATGTCTAATTTAACCCACACTCTGGTTGTTCACAATTCAGCGTGCGTATGCCGCTAGTCCTCAGAGAGGTAGAGATAGTGACATTATAACACAGGATGTAATAGACCAAGTTGGAATTTACACATAAAACTGACTCAAAATTAGACCTGAGGGACAAAGTGAGAACAGTCGGAACTAGGTGAAAGTGTTTAAGAATGAGCGTGTTGGGTGTGTATTTGTTTGAATGTTTGCGTGCCAGCAAAGCCTGAGGGACATGATGACCAGTGAGAGAGAAACTAAATACAGGGAAAAAGCCAAGTTCAGAAATTAGTGTTCAAAAATCTACTGGGGCTGAAAAGTGTGAGATATTAATTAAAATACCCTGTGATGCATGTCCCAAATGTTAGTCACTGCATATTGGGAACTGATGGTTTTTCAACAGTTGTATCAGGCAGACAAGAAGTGTCCCTCGGCATCTGCCCTTGTTTGTACCCGAGGCAGAAACTGTGTCTGAGGACCGTCTTGACAGAAATGAGCAGATGCAGGGATGAAGGAAAGGAGAGATGAGAGGATAAAGGAGAGGGGGATGACACTCAACATGGCACACAACACTGTGCGCGGGTGTCTGTGTCTGTGTGTATCGGCGAGCAAGAAATGAGGAAAAAGAGTTTTTCTTGTATAAATGAGCACAGCAGCTTATTTTTGTGTTTTTTTGATAACTGGTTTAATTGATTTCCCAAAAAATTGTAAATAACTATTTGCCAACATTCTGAAAACTATCCCTGACAACATTAAGCTACATGATTTCTCATCATCTTAAAAGCACAAGATGGCCTTTGGACACTCCTGGGCTAAACTGCTCAGGAGCAGTGGAGCATGCAAGGAAAAAAAAATAGCATCCAATCCAGCAATTACTTTTAAAGGCAAACAAAGGCGGCCAGACCAATCAGATTTTCTACAAGCTTTCATGAAGGCAGCAAACATATGGGATGGTTCCAACATGATAGAGAAGGTACGGCAGTGCCAGTGGACAACGGACATCCCAGAGCTCTCTCTCTATTATATTCCAAACAACAGCTTGGCAACAAAATACTGGCACTCAGATAACAAGTCAGTGACATCGAGAATAAATAATGAAATTACTGATGATTATCTGCTGTCGCACGAACACTCATAGAAGAGACTTTTGCCTTTTGGTGTATTCTTTGAAGACAAACAATGAAGACAAATGTACATAGTGCAGTAGACAACCATTGGCAAAATATGGTTGAGTGTTGAATGCGAGTTTAGACTTAAATGCACATGAAATGAATCCATACAATCGTCAGCATTACTTCTGACAGCATTATAATCTACATGCTGATTATTAGTCATTAATGGAATCTGTTGAAGTGACTAAAACTCTTCCCAACTCTGCATGCAATATGTGAGTGTCAGTGTCAAATACAGAATATTTGCTTCGACTGGGGAGACTACAGCTGGCAGTGTTTATTGTTGGTGTGCTGGCGAAATGGAAGGGGAGGATGGAAAGGCAGATGGGCAGGCAGGTTGACTGGGGTATTTTCAGTCAAAGGTTACACATGACTCATACCCGCTAAACCTGTCTCATACTCCAGAACTTCACACAGCTGTCAGCGACACTGCTCATCTTTGTGGCAAACACGCAGGAAATCCGTGAAAACTAAATATAAACTAAATAAAAAGCAGAATATTAGCAGAATTTTAAATCATCCTTGAACAAGAAGGCACACATGTTGAAAGTAGGTTGCTGGAAATGGTGCAAGTCTAAAGCCTTTGCGTGATGCTTCTTTTGTTTCATATTTAGCGCATTTACATGCACTTAATGTAATAATGTGGTTATTGCCATGTTTCTGCAGCAACCACGTTAAATGTTAAGTAAATGGCAAAGCTTCCTTAATCTGGACAGGGCAATCTAAGTAAATAGTTCTCAGACTGAGGATATGAAGAGTCTCTCAGACAGACTGAGCTAATATACATGAGTAAATGTTATTACCAGAGAGCAAAGTCATACCTCTTGTGTCTAAAAGCACAGAAAATGTTTTGTGCATTGGGTCAAAAGGCAGTGCAGACCAGAAAGGTATTTGTGCTGTTTCTAAGACACCTCTGTGCAGTCTTTTAGCTACAGCACTGAGAGCAAATTTTAGTACACCCACTGGTGTACAATGGGAGCAAATACAAGAGAAACAGAAGTAGCACAGATTTACACTGAAACTAGTATAACTATGAGGGGAAACCCCAGAAATGCTGACATTAACCAATTAACATTTATGATCAGACAATTTGACTGGGGGGTCATGAACCCAGCAGGGTGAAAAGTCTGATTTGTTCAGCTAGCCAGCTTGCACATAATGCAGCAGTGAAGGCAATGAGGTGCTTCTTTTTGCTCATAACACTTTACATTTGTAAAGCCAACAAAACCCCATCCACTCTGGCAAATATTATCAATATTATATTAAATAAATATTATCAATAAGGAAAAATTAGGATTAAGATAGTTTAAAAAATGTACCGCATCTATTGGACACCCAGAGGAGGGATCGACTTCTCCAACAAAACTTTACACAAAAGGTCAAGCCACAAAAGGCAATGTCAAAATGCCAAAGTGTTTTGCAGTGCTGTATGCTGGCAGCGTCTGACAGCAGAATGATGGAACACACTCTGTATCTGCATCTCACTGTCTTGTCTAGGGGACACAAAAGGCTCCCTCTGGCTATTCTGAGATGTCAGTGTGAGTGATATAAATGGTGTGCGTGTGGCTGTGTCCAAGCAGTGAGTCGTGGGTTTTGTATGTACATATATGTGCTCAAAGGTGACTTGCTGTAATGTCTGTGCTCTCCGACGTGAAGGCTCGTCAACAGGTATGACAGCTGGTTTGGTTGAGGCAGAGAAGGGAGCAAAAGATTGACAGCAAGTCAAAATCTACGTGTGCATGCAGATAAGTGCGTATAGTGCATATAGTGTGTGTTTGTAAAGTCATTATTCCAAAAAGTGACAACCAACTTGATTATGACTATTTGTTTTTGTTCTTTTTTTTTATGGTTATTATTATTTAAACCGTTGCTGTGTCATATCGAGTGATAGATGGGCTTACACAGGGCTCAAACTTCAATCAGTGATACTTACTAGAGGCGCAATGACTATATCGAAGCCCATTAGGGAAAAGATACCAAACCTGCAAGCAAATTAGTAAAAACACACATACAGCTTGTACATGTACAGTGTGGGATAATATAAAGCAAGTTGCACGTTACAGGATTGCAATAGATGATGGAGAGGCTAAGAGTCACTGGATGTGAAGCGGAAGGTGATTTGCCTCTCTTACAACAGACACTTGACATTGAAATTATATTTGTCCTCAAATTTATAGTTTTAGTTCAGTTTCTCATATAAGTAATTCTGATATCGCTTTTAAACATCATAAAAATTTTTTTCCTGAGCCTAAGAATATCTGCATTGCTAGGAAACACCAAGCTAAACAGGAGGGTGTTCACACAGCTGGCTTAAAATTCTGACCCATTTCTAATCAAATGCCATTTCAGTGGCAAGTGAGACTAGGTTACTTTTCAGAAAAATGCAAGCACGGGTTGAGACTAAGATCCCATTACCTTGACTCTAAACTGCATAATGCTAATTATTTGAATCAGTAAGTAATAAGTACACAGACTCTACCCTTGAGAACAGGAGGAAGGACACCTGGACATCAACCAGCCTGTAAACAAGAAGCTCCTCGGACAAATACCATGTAGTGCACCTGGCTCCCCCATTTGACATACATCAGTCCATCTTATGTTTTAGATGGGTGGGTTTTCTAAAAGGTCTGCGTAAGGAAAGGCGGCCTACAGGTTCAACAAGACTCACAGCAGATGAAGGTTCTCTTTCATTTACTTTATCTTTCTCCCCAAGGCTGCAGAGAAAGCTGTACAAAGCTGAAAATGTAATTCTTTTAAAATTATAACCGGTATCTTTGTAACTATTATTAGAGTATCTAGTAACTACTATTGAAATGCAGTATATCAGTTATCAATAGGGCATACTTTGTAAGGTTTCAGTCATTGCATTGACAGAATTGGCGAACTTCATTATAGCTCTATGTACAGCATACGAAAGGGAAAAAAAGTCAATTTGCCACCCATAGTAACATTGCTTGATTGTTGATGGAAATAAGTGAGCACTATTACCAGAAAATGTCACAGGAATTGATTCAGAACCAGGATTGATGGGCATAATCAGGATCAATAAAATCTAAATGATATCATGCCCTAGGGAAACAGCATGTTAACTGACACAGACACATTACGGGATGAGAGGCAAGCAGGCAGAAAATCCTGCAGGTGTGGGAGCAGGTGGGTGCAGACCTCTCGCCCCAAATCTCTAGTTGTTTTATTTTTTTGTAGTTTATTTTTGGAAAACTCTGCCTCTGCTGTTTACTATGTTTAGTATTTTATTGTTTGTTGTGATGTGGATCAAGGTCCAACTGAGCACGATGTATTAAATACTCCAACGGCCAATACCCAGAGGGCCAAGGAAGGCAGACAGTGCAGCATGATCTGGGAACGCTCTGGTTCCAGCAGCAAACGTGCACCAGGAATGTGCGTGGGCCAGAAAATCTGCTTTGAACTTGGCTTCTGGCAGATGCCAACTTTGGCATTGTCCTTCTGCTTCTCGTGAGATATTGCCAAGTTGGGGAAATACTTCAGCCATGTTGCTACTGTTTTAGCTGGCATTACTATTTTCAGTGTTGCATAACTTAATCTGATCAGAGCAGACTGGGAGTACTTTTAAGACATGGATGAATGAATGGTGTCTGAGAAGCTGGTCTCTGTCCACACAAGTTTTGACTCCACCTTTAGAAGACTTGTGGGCCACGGTATAAAAAGTATAAAAGAGAAGTTGTCTGTTAATTTCTTATTATTTTCTATATATTTTTTTTTACATATAAAAACTTATTCTATTATAGATATGAGTGAACACACAGTATGTGTGCTAAACCTTTAGCAGTGGAGAAGAGCAATAATGCAACAACAACAGCTCCAGCAGAATTCCTACATTTCTCAAGACGCAACACAAAATAAAATGTAAAATAATAAAGTAAAACTAAATCATCGAGAAATTTTTTCTTTTAAGAGATCTGTTTTGTTTCTGTTCTTTGCCTGTACACTCCCTGCATGCACAAAAGTAGTGGGCCATTCCTGATTATGTGCATACAGTATATGTTGTTGCATAAACAGGTACATGCACATAAATGGATTACAAAAAAAGAATCTTAAAGTCCAAGTGAAATTACAAACACATTTTGTATTTATATTTTTTGGTTTCATGATGGCGCCCCCTAGTTTTGCATTAATTAATACGTAGTGAGACATTATTTTGATACAAACAATCATATCTGTGCATGTTGCACACGCAGTAATGTCGGCGTTCTATCATAGGCAGGGCAGACGGTCACATTGAGCCAGACAGCAGCTACACAACACAAGAGCCACAAACTTTGAACAACAAGCCACATTAACTTTCCTCCTCATCTAACTTACAAACAGGAACACACGTCACACGCACCATAGCGTGTTGAATGAGCGACCTAACGGCATTCACAGGGGGAAAGTGCACTGTTAACGTCAGTTTGATATTATTTGAAGACTGCACGTTTGTGGCATTTCTTTGAATGTACCAGAGCACAAAACACTAACAAAGTAGAGATAAGTAATCTGGCACAAGCTATTACAAGGAAGCTCACTTACAGTTAATGGCCTGGGTCTCCACAATCCCTTGATATTAATCCACCTGAACACAGCAGCATCAGTAAAAAAATGAAATGATACTAAGGCAATTCAAGTCTCTTGTTGAGTCGCTGAGTGACAGCTCTTTCAAACGTGAGCCAGCACAGTATGGAACAGGGATTTGTAACTTGGTTGCCGAGTATACTCATAAACTGACTACATTAATGTGTGGTTGATTTCCCCACCGTATCTAATAAAACACTTTAATATGCAAATATACACTCACAACCACTTTATTAGGTACAGCTGTTCAACTACTCTTTAACGCTTAGTTTGAATCAGCCAATCACACGGCAGGAACTCAATGCATTTGGGCATGTAGACGTGGTCAAGGCGATCTTTAGAAGTTCAAACCGAGCATCAGAATGAAGAAGAAAGCTGATTTAAGTGACTTTGAACGTGGCATGGTTGTTGGTGCTTGACTGGTCTGAGTATTTCAGAAACTGCTGATCTACTGCGATTTTCACGCACAACCATCTCTAGGGTTTATAGAGAATGATCCGAAAAAGAGAAAATATCCAGTGAGCGGCAGTTCTGTGGGAGAAAAAGCCTTGTTGATGCCAGAGGTGAGAGGAGAATGGCCAGAATCGTTCGAGCTGATAGAAAGGCAACA
>JAVQJD010004664.1:0-16431 GCA_036023655.1 Nannoperca australis
ACACACACACGTCCGGTCTGATTTGCAGTTTAGTATACGTTTGGTTTCTTCTCTCATGAACAGATGGAGAGGCAAGATGAAAACAGGAAGACTTCTACTAGTTAACCACCAAGCAGAAGTCTTCCTCTTATCTTCATCTCTTGATGACTTAGCTATCAGCGAGCTCATGCCACTCAGGGTGGGATCGCTGCTACAGTTTGTTCACACAAGTTTATGTTGGTAGGCTTATCGCTCAGGTTTCAAGCACAACATGATCATGAGATGCAGTTGAAAGGTCTGCAGGAGCTAGTGAGTGGAGCTTGAGGTGTGAAAATGTGTCTTCAATTGATGGTTTATAGAAGGTCTTCTGAATTTTAATAAATACTAAAAACACACGATACATTTATTAAAACATCTGTGCTTTATGAGATCTGCTGGAAGGTGTGGACGAAGTGAAACGGTGCCCACTGACTTTTTGTTGATCACCTTATTCACCAAATCTCATGTGCTTCTACATTCATCCAGCAGAAGAGCTTATGCCCTGATGTCCTCTTCCAAGTTGAAGTTCAAGCTTGTGTGCACTTTTATCTCTGTTTCTCAAACCAAAACAAATCAAAAGATAAAGAATCCTCTTTTTAGGATTTGAGATAATACCTTCCATCTTTCTCTACTCTTCCTCTTCCTTCTTTGTGAAAGACATGTTCATATAAGGGTATGATGAGGGTGAGGGTTTGGCCATTGTCTCCTTGTCCTCTATAAAGAAACTGCCACTTCCCTCTGACGGTGTTCACTGCAGCAGCACCATCCTCTCAACAGGAGGAGTCTTCAGACGTCTTTCTCCACCAAAGCAGGTATTGTGCATACTAAGTAAGTGCATATTTATACTCCTCAGGGCAGAACTGAGTATGTCTGCAACTATTGACTGTTCTCATTATCCATTAATGTGCCAACAACTTTCTCCATGAATAGTTTGGTCTATAAAAAGGACCATTCACGGTTTCCTAAAGCCCAAACACACTATCAAACTGATATTTTAGCTGACCAACAGTCCAAAACTTAAAGATGCTGTATCATGCAGGAAGACGAGAAGCAAAAACTCCTCACTTTGAGGAGCTGAAACAAATGTTTGGCATTTTTGCATTAAATTTACTTTAATAAAATAATTAAGAATAACTACAGATTACTGTTGTGTTAATTGACTTATTCATCAACTAATCACCACGTATGATTTGGACATGAGTACTTTTGATTGTTTCTGGAAATCCAAACATGAATGCCTATTTGTGTCATTTCTGTAGGTGTTGGAAGCAGCTGATCCTGCTGGCAAGAGAAGTAAAGGTCCGTTTTTAATCATCATCTCAGGAGACTAAAAAGATTTGAAATGTTATTGGATGTTGTGTTAAAGGTCTAAAACATGGTCACCACTACATAAGGGCTTCTTACTACTGTCACTGGTTATGATCTGCTTTGTGTTAAACCTGATCTGTGTGCAGATGGCTGGCCTGTGCTGGGTGGCTGTGGTGCTGACCTTCTCCCTGTCCACTGGAGACAGTTTGGCAGCTGTGGACCAGAACTGGCTCGCAAGTGTTATAGAAGGCATCAAGAACGAGTGAGTCGTCAAAGACTGTTGCTCTGTCTTTTCTGATGACACTACTTCTACTATTACTACTTCCTCCACCACTTGCATGCTATATTTTATATCTATTAGTGTTCTGCACTGTCACCTTTGCTGCTGTAGCGCTGCGGGACTAATAAAGGTCAGTCAGTCAGTTATCTGTGACTCTTAAATAACACCTTTCTCCATACAATTAAAATAAGTGTTAAAAGGCAATCCAAGAAAGAAGCCCTTGGTTGTGGTTTTAAATATATTAAATACACATTGATTTTATGAATTCAATCCATTTCTTTGTATGAGTTAGAATTCCTAATGTTTTCTGCAAAGCTTGATTTAGTCCAACAATTCAGTGAGACGCTTCATATAAATGAACCTTCACATGGTCACTTAACCTCACACAAGTAGTGTTTTAGACGATCAGGTCGCCACCCGTGTTGCTAAACTGCTCCTCGTCTCTCAGGCAGGGGAACCACAGGGCCCAAAAACAAAAACCCTTTATAATTCTGAACATTTCATGCATTTGCCTTTGCATCTGCAGTATATAGCTTATATCACAAGAACCCAGATAATAAAATGTATGTGATGTTTTCCTCTGGCAGGTACGAACTAGGTGACACCTTCAGTGTGGCTGTGAACGTCCCCCAGAACCAAGACCCAAACAATCTTCAGCAAGTCCTTCAGGAGGACCCACCAGACAAAGTGAAACAAACCGTTTCAGAGGGCCAGGTCTACATAGGCACCAGGGTGGTGGCGGCAGCACAACCAGAGGCAGTGTCACGTGTTCTAGAAAACATACAACCCCTCGTTAAAAGCAGTCAGGGTCACTTCCTCGTCATCTACTCTGAAGAATCCCCATGTGGTCCAACATGTGCAGATGCAAATCAGAACGGTATGGCTGGAAACATCAACAGTGTTATTCACAACTGGAGTGGTTACGCGTTTGTGTTTTCTAAGGTAGTCGATGTTCCTGACGCAGACACGTCTCGACTGTCTGAATCCTTTAAACAACTTGGGATTTCTAAACTTGGCCTCGACAACGTATTCCGTTGTTATAAACCTGGGGATGATCCTTTTCAGTGCACCACCTGCTCCTCAGGAGGAGATGTTACACCCTCATGTGTCGCAAACAATGCCCCGGAAAATCAAGACCAGGACGTAGGCCAGGAAGTAGACCAGAAAGTAGGCCAGGACGTAGGCCAGGAAGTGGGCCATGGTGTAGGCCAGGAAGTAGGCCAGGACGTAGGCCAGGAAGTGGGCCATGGTGTAGGCCAGGAAGTGGGCACAGTGCCAGGCATAGGTCAAATAGTTCCAAACATAGGTAAAGATATAGCCACAGACATTGGTGGAGGAACAGGAGGTGGTATGGGAGAGGGGAAAGGTGAATGGCTGAGCAAGTGCAAAGGAGGCGGCGGTCGTAAAGGAGGCTGCAAGCGCAGAGGAGGCGGCAAGCGTAGAAAAGGTGGCAAAGTTAGAAAAGGGCACAAGCAAAGAGGAGGCAAGGGTAAAAGAAAGGGTAAGGCTCGAGGAGGCGGCAGAGGCAAACGTAGAAGAGGGGGCAAGCGTAGAGGAGGTGGTGGCAAGAGTAGAAAAGGTGGCAAGCGTAGAGGCAGGCGTAGGGGGTAGAAACTACTGGGGACTGCAGGATGCAGGTGAAATAACTTCATAAGAACCTGAGAATCTGAGCAGCAGCCTCACTGAGCCCCCTGAGACAAAGCAATGCCTTGTGCTTAATAAAAATGCACCCGTTTCTTTTCCTTCAGATTGATTTATTGACTCCCCCTCTTGCGCATATTAACTATTATATACAATCACACAGTTTTGACACCGATTCTGAAAGGATCCATTTTTTGCAAAGCATAAAAAAGGGAATGTTAATGTAAATGATCTTTAATATTTAGTACATATATACACTTGTACTCTATACTTCTGTAAAGCGTCGTCTGATGTTCTGTTCTTTCTGATTAAAGCTTCGTTGAGCATCCATTCTGGTCTGTCTGTGTGTCAATCATGTGGGAACTCCAAGTGTAAAGACCTGAAGTTCACTGGTAATGTAGAGCAGTGATTCCCAACCAGGGATACTTCTGCAGTTACCGGGAGGTACGTGGAAAAGCAATACAAAACAAAAGACTGAGATCTGAAAATATATAGCCAAATACTTATGTGTAGGAGAAACATCAACACATTACAAATATGTGTGATGAAGATCTTTATAGTCTTCAGTTGAACCCAAAGAAAACAGAGATCCTTGTCAGTGGGTCCCAGCTGATGCTGGTTTCCTTTAGGATCATAATCTTGGCGTCTGGTTTTATAGAAATTTAAGTTTTGAGCAGCACACCACAAAGCTTGTACAATCATGTTTTTAATCATCATAGAAATATTTCAAAAATACAACCTATCTTAACCTTTAAAGACACAGAGACCATTTCCCATGCTTTCATCTCATCACGCCTGAAATACTGCAACAGCCTTTTTACTTGTCTCAACCAAACATCTGTTCTAAACTTAGCTGCCAAGCTTTTAACCTGAACTAAGAAGCGGGGCCACATCACTCCTGTTTTAGCTCCCAGTATGCTTTAAGATAGATTTTAAGATTTTACTGATTACTTTTAAGGCTCTTCATGGCCTCTAACCCCGCTATATCTCCGACTAGTTAGTACCGTACGAACCGGTACGTACTTTTAGATCCTCGTGCAGAGGTCTTTTGTCTGTTCCTATTGTAAGTTGATGAAGACTTCAGAAAGAGACAACACAAAGCTCAAAGTAAAGATACTGTAAATGGCTGAAACCATTTTCTGACAGTAGTACAAATGCAAACTTGTCCGAACTGCTAAGAAATACCACCGAACAACACCATAAAGCCATCCCTTCTATCAAAGGGGTGAGATAAAGGGGTACCGTCTGATAGGATTGTGAACCACTGATGCAACAGTATTGTTGCTATGGTTACATGCAGTTAAACACACTTTGAGTAAAAATTATGACACTGTGTAATGTTGTAATCAACACTTCATATACAGCGCACTACTACAGACAATATTACGTTATGCAGAGTTCATCTAAGGTCAACACGTATAAAATCTAACTGACTCCCAGACACATTTATAATAATAGAGAGTGATGGAACATTTATGGAACTAGACTATTTAGACAAAATCTAAAAGTTTTGACCTTTAACTGCAGTCTCGTATTTTGAATAGGGTCAAACTTTCATTAGACATGAGAGGCTACAGGAATACACAGAGAACATACAGAGAGAGTGAATACAAAGTCAAGTGAGTAAAGAAGTAAAGAATTTAGAATTAAGATCAGACTCACAGTGTGACTCTCCTTTGCCTGGTCAGTGTTTCAAGTTGGGCAGAGATCATTCAGTTAAACCCCATGACCCCATGGCGACCACCAAATCCTCCCATCAAACGGCTAAAAACAAAGCAAACTGTCCAGTGGAAGATCTTCATCTAGAATAAAGACAAATAATAATGAGTGAAATCTTTTTTTCCGTACAAAGCCAGAAACACAGTGGCATTTAACATTTTACTGTTGTTATGTAACAAGGAAAATACCTAAAAATCCTTTATTTCTTAGGTAGAGCACATCTTAAGTGAGAACAATAATCACACAAAGTAAACAACTTAAAGTGTAGAAAACAACAAGAACAACACCAAGAGCAGAAGAGAAGTTGTAGCTAATAATAATAATAATAATATTAACAACAATCTGATGCTAATCGATACAATCAAATAACCTCCAAATACTTCTACATTTAGTTTTTGTTGTCATAAGTGTTTTGTGTTTTTGCTGCCATGGTGATGAGATTAAAAAAGTCTGTATGTTTATTAAAGCTGCAATAATCAATATTGTTGTTGTATATTAAACAGCAGACAAACAACAGGCTGATGAATTGGTTAAGTTTGTCATACAATCAGTAACAAACATTAATTGAGGGGAAAGTTGCACCTTTAAGTGTAAGAACACAATTATACAAGTTAAAGTAATGTATGAAATGATACGAGCTATACAAATATGTCCTTAAACTTAACTTTACGACCTTGAACCTCACTTAGACCATGTCAGGTAAAAGTTAAAACGCAGGTTCAGTGACCTCTGCAGGACTTTTAGTGATTTCTGACTTTGATTCAAATAATACCAGTTAAAACCACAGACTGTACATAGAGATATATTTATATGGTTTATAGTTTTAACCTGTCTGAAACCTTAAACCACAGCTCTCATGGCCGTTACGAGCATTTACCACTGTTCTTCCATTAAGCTAACAGTTAAGCTAACAGTTGAACTAGTAAACCACCATTGTTCTCAAAGATAAATCACAAGCCAAACAAAAATAAAAAATAAACGCACGTCGCTTTAGAAACCTTACCGCTGTTTTTGATTTAAATGTTCCCCAGAAAACGTTATCCAGCTGTAACCAAAATAAACCGTCTTCTACAGTTTACAGTGACGACGTTTGTTTTAACGGTCGGCCGGTTTAAAACAAATATGGCGGCCGGAAGCTGCCTATAATCTTCTTCTTCTGCTGAGTTTTTTGGCGGTTGGCAAACCACGGCAGGTTAAAGTTAAACCGCAGGTACAGTGGTCTCTGCAGGACTTTAACTCAAATAATACCGGTTTAAACCACAGACTGTACATAGATATATGTATGTGGTATAGAGTAGTGATGGTCGATTGAGGCTTTGTTGAAGCTTCGACCACAAAAAATGGTTCATTACTCGAGGCCTCTATGACACCGTGCTCTAGTAGGACATCTAGTGGTCGATAACATGAAGTGCAATGGAGACGTGTCATTTATAGTTTCAAGGATTGTTTGAGATTTTCCGTCCTCATTCCTGTTCGACTACACTACATGGTTGTATGGTTTCAAGCTGACACAATGAAATATGAAATAAACATGAATTAATGAATAAACATGTTGTCTTATTTGGTACATCTGGTTGCATTAATGAATGAATGGATGTCTTGTCATGGCAACTGGTATAACGACATTGAAAAGTAGTGGACTATAGCTGTTTACTTGACAGTGGGTGAGCTTGAAGAACATGGCAGAGGGTGCTTGTGTAACTGACAACTGACAAAAGCGATTTATTTATTTATATATATATTATGTAGAACTATCTATCTAATGTTATCTAACTATGTAACTAATATATCTATCTTTCTCTCTGTAGCTATCTAACTATTATCGACACTGATTCTCCACAAATGAGCGCCACTAAATAGAGACGGCCTATCCCTGAACACACTCGATCCCGCCAAGTGATTCGCATGACAAACCGAACCAATCGTATGACGTTAGAAGCACTCAACTGCTTCGGACGTCACTAGTCACGTGACCAAACCACACCTCGGCACAGTGGTTCGATACAACTGTTTCATGAGCTACCGCGCATGCGTCGGAGCCTCGGGTGTCAGAGGACCATCACGGTTAAACCTGTCTCAAACCTTAAACCACAGCTAAGCTAACAACAAAGCAACAGCCCTCACAAAACGGCCAGTTACGAGAAGCTAACGTTTACCACTGTTCTTCCGTTAAGCTAACAGTTAAGCTAGCAAACCACCGTTGTTCCCAAATATAAATTACAAGCCAAACTAAATAAATAAATAAACGCACGTCGCTTTAGAAACTTTACCGCTGTTATTAATTTAAATGTTATGCAGCTGTAACAAAAATAAACCGCCTTCTACACCTTGAAGAAGTTGGGTTTTTTTTAACGGTCGACCAGTTTAAAACAAAGATGGCGGCCTACACAGTCGCCCTCTCGTTGCTCCTTTTTGTACAATGCAAGCATTTTTATATGAAAATAAAATAAAAAATAACATTCAAAGGTGGACATTTAGGGAAAAGTGTTAAATGAAATAGTATTCCAGACGGTTAAAATAGCTAACTTTACGTGGAAATATCTTCGACACAGAAGTAAATGTTGTACACTGACCTGTGAAGGTTTGTCTTTAGGCAGAAACAGATATATGTGACTGCAATACAATAATCACTCGATTCTTACATAAAAGTGCGGTTTACGTGAGAAGCTTATAGTACAAACCGCTGATAAACGCCTTTGGCACTGTAGAACTACAACTCCCACAATGCCGAGTTACTTCACGTGATATGATCCATCCGCTTCATCACGTGACACGACAAGAAAAAGAAAAACATGGCGGACGCAGAAGCGACGAAATCCTTGAGCGGGCTGCTGAACGGAATAGCTCAAAACGTTTATTACAACAACAGCGACATCACGGAGGAGCTGCTGAACAGCGAGCTGTACCCCGACCTGCCGCGGGACGAGTTCACGGCTCTGCACGACAGAATGAGAGGGCTCCTGAAGGTAACACAACACCTGAACCCTGCAGCCGCACAGCACAAACATTAAGAGCTTCACTGTCGTTACACAACACAGGAATGCGCAGTAAATGCAGTTAGTAGCCACGTCCACGCTGCACACACATTCAGAGATGTAAGCTAGAATAAAACAAGCAAGGAAATAGAGCAAAATATATATATAAAATATATAAAATATGTGTAAAATCAGTATAATGTGGAGGGTATAGTGCAAAAGGACAGTCGCACATGCAGCAAGATGCTACCAGAAGTCGAGCTGAATCAGGAGTTTGTAAAAGAGTTTGAAAAGTAGGAGCAGCGTCTCCAGGTACATTCACCTGGGTGAGAAGCTCGTGAGGAAGTCGTGACTGGACTGTCCTCAGTGTTGATGGTGAGGGGGGAAACTCAGTCATTAGTCCTCTCCTGTGTGTGACACCTGTTGTCAGCAGGGGGCAGCACTCACCTGTTGGATCTAAAACATTTGTTGAGTGTTTTTTCTACTGAACTGAAGAACAGCTCGATAGTTAGTGTTTGTATATATTTGTGCAGAATTGGGTCAGAGCGGTTGCATTAATGTGTGTTTAAACACGTGGCTGGTGTCTGACTGCAGACCTGCAGCTTTGTGGTGCACTTTAGCTGACCCTCCTCTTCCTCCTCTTCCTCCTCGAGTCAGAACCGAACAGGTGAAGCTGCTTTTAGCTGCCATGCTGCACACAGATGGAAGCAACTTCCTCCAGATCTCACATGCACCCCGACCTCATCCTCCTTCCAACTACATGTAAAACTCTGCAGTGACATGACGCGGTTCAGCTTTTTACTGCACTGTGACTGGGTTTTATGTCATTTTCTCATTTTGAAATGTTGGTTTATTTTATTTTACAATTGTTTGTCTTGTTTGTCTGAACACACATACACACACACACACACACACTGCCTGTGTGCTGTATAAATAAAGCTGCCTCGCCTCCTTGTCCTCCACCCCTCAGTCTATCGCCACAGCAGACATGGACCATGCCCAGCTGGAGGCCTTCCTCACAGCGCAGACCAGGAGGCAGGGCGGCGGGGGGGTGACTGCCGAGCAGGCCGCCGCCCTCTCTCGCTTCTGGAAGAGCCAGCGAGTCCGGGTGAGGGAGAGCCTGCTGGCTCAGAGCCGCTGGGAGCCCGGCCTCAGGGGCCTCTCCTGGAGGGTGGACCTCCAGACTGCAGCCAGCCGGGGGGGGGCGGTCCACAGCGGCCCGGTTGCTCTGATGGAGCTGGAGCTGGGCAGAGCCGGACAGGTGAGACTGTAGCTGCTGTTGTCCTGAAGAACAACGTGTGACATTAAACATAAAACTCCCATTAATCTGAATCCAGTGATCCAACAACATAAACACTGCTCCTTGTGTCTCAGATCCTCAAAACACTGATGTGTTCAGTTAGAAACACGTCAGAACAGCTGTTCTTTCTCCAACATGGAGACTGAAGCTGCTCCGTTGACTGATTCTGTTGATGGGGCCGGGGTGTTTTAGATGTTTTCTAATGTTTGCAGAACGTTCTTCTTGCTGCGCTCTGCTCAGAGTCACTCACACGAAGCTGCAGCTTCATCAAGACTGAGCCTGTTGGAGGTTTCCAGCTCTGTTAGCAGAGCTGTATCCACAGTATTATGGGCTGCGTTCAGACCCAACACAGACCACATTGAATCGGATCTCACACGTGGTCCCGGATCAGAAACGTGTCTGAACAGTCAGATCGGGTTCATGTGTCTCCGTGCTCACGTCCGTACGATGTCGGGTCACTTCAGGACGCTGAGCGGTTCGTGCAGCATCTGGGCTGAAAACGTCTTCAGAGCCCCCCCCCCCCACACAGGATAACAGCACTGTTCCTGTGGTCACCTGACTTTCACAACAACCCAACAAGGCTGAAGTGAGGTCAGCAGGTCAGCAGGGAGCTGCTGCAGAGCCTTTATATTATGTATCATTACCTGCACAGGTTCACCACCAAACTGCAGATGCGTATTCATCTGTAACGAACCTGTAAAGTGAGACGAAACCTTTCATCTCCAACAATCAGCAGCAGTCGATTCCCTGAGCTCCACCAGTAGTTTCATTGTTGTGCAGTGACGCTGAACAACCTGCAGGCTGCGAACGAGCCCGGCCGCAGCCTCTTCATGTGCTTTCAGTTGGAACAACTGGAAGAGCCCTGTTCCGAGCACCCAGAAACCATTCCAGGAAGTGTTCTGTGGAATGTGCCTCGTCAGGTCAGGACATCCTGATCCACTGTACGATACCTGGACACAAACACACTCTTCAAATGATTCATCAATTAGTCGACTGACAGAAATTCAATTACCAACAATTTTAATAATTGAAGTCATTTATAATTTAATAAACCACGTTCTCTGTTCCAGCTTCTCAAGATGGGAGTATTTTTAATCTAACGTACTAAACTCAGTACGTAGTAGTATATGAGAGGCGAGTCGGGCGCAAAGCAACATGAAGCAAATAAAGACACTGATGGAGCTGATAAACTGAACCTCTCTCTGTCTCTCTCCCTCTCTCCGCCTGCCCCCCCCCCCCCCCAGGACTCAGAGTTTGTGTGTCTGGAGTTTGATGAAGCCAAAGTCAACCAGGTGCTGAAGAAGATGGCGGACGTCCAGGAAGGCATCGACCGCATCGTCCACCGCACCTGAAGCTCTGCGTGAGCGTTTCGTCAGACAGCAGAGACGCCCGGCCGACTCCAGACGTCTCTTCTGCTTCTGCAGCGTCGCAGAAACCACTCGCTCAGATCTGCCAGAACGGATCCAACATGGCTCCAGAAAGGACGCTGTATAAGAAGTGCGACCACCTGCATTCTGAATGACTTTATTAACCCACTTAATTCAAAGTACTGGACTGCCTCACTGTTTCGTGGTCCTCTGATCGGATGAAGACTCCTCTCTGTTCATAGCGGCTGCAGTCAAGTAGTTTAACCCACCACCTGAACTAAAACTCTTTTAAATAAACATGAAGCATTGTAATGTGAGCACTGAGACTCAGGTGGTGTTCAGACTGACCTGAGCTGTTGCACAAGAAGTCAGCTGACAGAGTTTAGACTGATAAAAGATGGCCTGTTCTAACCGTTAGCGGTGTCGGGCAGCTGAAAAGAGTTCAGAGCATCCTGTTCCTTTAAGACCGTGCCGTTAACCTCCAGTCCTGATCTCACCTGGTGTCAGGTGCATGTTCAGGTGACGCACAGCTCATTAATTCTTAAGAGGAACAAAAGCCTGCAGGACGCCAGAGTTCGACCGACACCTTTAAGGAATCGTTCTCGATGGATTCTTTCCGCTGTGGTTCCCATGTTAGTCTGAATGCAGTTAGTAACCTGTCCACACCTGTCCAGTGGGACACACCTGTCCACACCTGTCTAGGGGGACACACCTGTCCACACCTGTCTAGTGGGCCACACCTGTCCACACCTGTCTAGTGGGGCACACCTGTCCAGTGGGGCACACCTGTCCACACCTGTCCAGTGGGCTCCACCGCTTCCTTTAAATGAAACTTAATGTGCATGATAATAAAATAAAAGCGTGTTGCTCTGTGTTCAGGGAGGTTCATGCGTTACTTCACAGGTACATGACACTGAACGGAAATAAAGGATTGATGTTGACTTAATAAACTCTTAAGTCAATAAAGCTTGAACCATATAAACCTGCCCTTCCGGTCCATAAAGTGTACGCTGGGACGTTATAGTGATCTGATCAACTGTATGTATCAAATGTTCCCACACTGTGCTGTGGTTGAGTCATGTCTCAAATACTGAACCAAAGGTCAGTTTTATTGTTTAATGGCCATAAATACAACATATAATATAATATATATTATATATATAATCATATAATCTTCCTTAATCCCTGTCATATAAACAGGATGGGTCAGCGCCTGCAGGGTCAAGTGGAAATATTTCCACTCTACTAAACCTCACCTTGTTCAGCTGCTTGTGCTACCTTGTGGAGAAGACGCTGGGTCAATATGACCCGGCAAGGTAGCACAAGGGTTAAATGTGACTAACTGTTTCCAGACAGCTGAAGCAGAGACTGTCCAAGGCAAGCTTTATTAATAATAAGAATAATAAAAACTTTATTTAAACAGCCCCTTTCACACGCGGCGTGCAGCTCAAAGTGCTTTACAAGAGAAGTGAAGAATAAAATCTACTGCACAATAAAACCAAGCAAACAAATGAGAGTAGCAGCCAATCACAGAGCAGGATAATGTAACATTTAAAAGATAGCACTAAAGGAAAGAGGCGGATCTTATCTCAAATATGTGGAGATAAAACGCTGATAAAACACAATAAGGAAGGAGTGACCGGGAAAAGCAACGCTGAATAAACACGTATTTTTACTTTGTGTGTGTTCAAAAGAAAAGAGCCACGTCTAAAAGATGTCACTCGTTAAACAAGTTATTCCTCCTTAAAAGCACCAATCTGTCCGACACACCTCAAGGAGAGGCTGGAGATGATGATGAGGGTGAGGAAGACGTGAGAACAGAGAGAAAGAAACTACAGTTTGTATGTTCGGGCGAGTACCAGCATCATCATGTGCACCGTACGTACCACCGTACCGCCGTAACACTGTAACACTAACACTGTACCGCCGTAACACTGTACCACTGTAACACTGTACCACTGTAACACTAACACTGTAACACTGTACATACCACCGTACTGCCGTAACACTGTAACACTAACACCGTACCACTGTACCACTGTACCACCGTAACACTGTACCACTGTACCACCGTAACACTGTACCACTGTAACACTAACACTGTACCACTGTAACACTGTACCACTGTAACACTAACACTGTACCACTGTACCACCGTAACACTGTACCACCGTAACACTGTACCACTGTAACACTAACACTGTACCACTGTAACACTAACACCGTACGTACCACTGTACCACCGTACCACCCATCAGTCAGACTGATCCCGGCCTCAGAACAGTTCATGTTGTAATTTTAAACATCTCTGTGGACGCTGCAGTGTAAATGTGCAGCTACTTAAAGTCCTGCTCTTTGTATTCGTGCAGATTGTATTTAGATCATTAACTTCATGGGACTTTAGAGATATTTCATGGTAGATTAGCAGAATATCCGTTACTGCACGTACACGTTTAAATTGTTCTAAAGCACTTTAATAATAAACTTTGTAATCCAGTTTTCTTTCTCAGTAGGAAGTGGATTTGATTTGATGAAGTGAGATGAAGCGGTTTGTGGACGTCTCGTGCAGCTCAGACAGCAGATAATCTGCTTCTGAGTTATTTTTAGGATGAGATCAGGGGGAAGCCTGAGGGGTCAGAGGTCAGACGTCCACCATCAGTCTGAGCTCTGCAGCTGTAGATGTCTGGCTGCACCATTTCTGTGGTGCATTTACTGTCTGACGTGTGCAGCAGGATCAAACATGTCGCTGTGAAGATAAAAGCAGCATGGCATTAAAGCTGCTAGCTGTTAGCTGCTAGCTCCAGTGCTGCTGTGCAGAACACTGACTAATACATCATCAAACTACAGACACTCCCATGAGCCTCAGCTGCACTTTGTTTAGCGCTTATTAGCAAACGATAGCATGCTAACACGCTAGCCTATGATGCTGAACATGCTACAACATAAACCAGCGTAAAATCAGCATGTTAGCATGTTAGCATGTCAGCGCAGGGGTTTTCCAACTGGTGTGACTGTGAGCCACTAACATTATAAGTATTATAATTATAAGTATATAATTATAAGAGAAGAGTGGACATGAGCAGTTCACACAAAGCCTTGAAAGTTTGGGAAAAGCTTTATTTTTACCGTTCTGTGTGTTTGGGAATATGCTCGTATTAGAATATTCTCCCTGATCAATGTCTGATTTTCAAAGTAACAAAGGAAAGTTCAGTTATTTGGTGTTGACTGGTCACAGCTGGATGATCTGTTGATCCCTCACTCTGGACATTAGGAAGCATTCAATGATCACGATCAATACATCCGATCACAGCTGGTAAATAGCTGATCAATACATTCATTGGTTGTAAATGAGTTCTGTACACATAATTTTTTACAGTTGCATTTGTAGTAATAATAAAGATAAAGGCTTCAAGGGTCCAGTGCAGTGTTCTCCACCTACAGGGTGGAGCAGAGCGCGCAGCGGTGGAGGTGATGCTGCAACACGGTGAGGGAGGAGTCACTGCGCGCGCACTGAGGCTCTCACCTGTTTGTGCACTTCGTGTCTACCTGTCTGCGCCGCGTGAGCACCGATTTCACGCAGTTCACCTTTTAAAGAGGATCCGTGCGCGTCCGGAGTCTCCACGACGCGCAGCCCGAAGCTGGAGGTCCGCGCTCCGGCCGCCGGTCGGCGCTTCCCGTCTGTTCCGCCGAGAGGAGCCGATCTTTGAAGGTTCGTGTGTCCCAGAATGAACCGACTGATGTCTGCGTTTAATCGATCCTTGAAGCGGGCTGACGTGTTGATCGGATCTAGTTAGTTATTATTTAAGTGTGTGACGTGTGATCAGATATCAGTCTCATGCATCGATAAGGACGATCTCACTAATGCAACTTTTAATGGAAGTCAACGGGGACCTTAAAACTGCACTTTAATCTCGTCCAATCAAATATATTGCTGCCCCCCCCCGCGAGCTCACACACCTTTATTATAATGAAACGACTCAACGTGCACGAGTCTGCAGTGGTGTTGTGTTGTAGGTGACTGTTGTTGTCTTCATGAAAGATAATGTGTTTTATTAGTCGTGACATGTTGGTGGTTTGTATTTAAATGATCTTTTTGTTTATTTTCACCTGATATGATGGAGGCCACGAGGTCACGTGTCCAAATCTTTTTAATTGTTTCACTTATTTAAATGTTATAAACTTGCTTCTATGTTCTTTATCACCATCTTTTTCATTAGTTTTTGCTTTCACTGTTTTTAATTCTCTGTTTTTATATTTATCTAGATTTAATGTTGCCTGAAGCAGTGTGTTTTTAAAGGTTCTGTATGAATAAAGGTAATGCTATTATTTCAGGTGGAACGTGGGCGTCCGAGCATCTTCCAGCAACGTGCAGCTGAATCAGTAATTTAAAATAAATGAGCGCACAGCACAGCTGAGGCCAGATGGTGTCACAGTCACAGAGAGTGGGGAACTACGGGGCCGGCAGGCAACATGTAAGCAACCAAAAGGGAACCAGCAACCACTCAGTAAGTCTTGTGCACAGGAAGTTGGTTTAGTGTTGGTCACAGAAATGATCTGACTCACTGTCTCCGTCGGTCTGAACGTCTGAAACAAGCTCAAAACTGTGAGAATAATGAGGCCAAGTTCTCGTATGTCTGAGTTCCCGTGTAGAGACGAGCTTCTCGGCTCTAAATGAAAATATACATGTTTTAATACGTCAGCGAGCCGTCAGACTGAGATCAGAAAGGAACGACACTGAAACCTTCTCTGGAGTCAGAGGTGGGACCAACTTAGTGATTTGTCAAGACTCTGATCAACACAGGCAAGTATTTTCAAGTCAAAAGGCTCAAGTCCAAGTTAAGTCACAAGTCTTTGGTGTTAAAGTCCAAGTCGTGTGACTTGAGTCGACGCGTCGGCTCTGTATCGAGAGCAGGACAATAATGTTTCAGTGTTGTAGTTTTACATTTGGCTCTTTGTTTTCAGCCATTATTAAAACAGACCGGGAGTTTATCGGAGTTCACAGACAAATCAGTTCTTTTTCATTTTCACTTTATTCCGCCAGCAGCATTTTCTCTGAGCTATAAACAGGAACTTGATCACCACAGACTACAGTGGTCAGACTGCTCTTTCAGCAGGAAATGATAACAGTCGCTGTTAGTGTTGCGACACAATCTGTTTGAGACATTGTTCCAAAACAGTCGACTCTCCCTGCACACGGCATCAGCAGGTACGTTTGGGTATCAACCCAAGACATGACCTGACAGGACTTGGTATGCACGCTGTAAAATCACTGTCGCTGCTGCGTACACAGGGCCGGGCTTTATGACTGGTTGTACATTAGTAAATCATTGTTGTGGCCTCTCTGAACAAATAATCATCAAGTCCCAAATAATCCCAGCACTTGTGAGAGAGATCGATCAGTTCATTCAGCTTCTTTCTGGTTAACGTTTCATTGTGTTAAACTGCAGATGGCTACAGAAACGTGCTTCTTCTTGGTAGACGGGCTTCTCCACCCTGCAGCCCACCCACGTACAAGGCCAGGTGAGGTCTGAGTCTCCAGCATACCCAACGGACCACTCGTCTCCACCCCAGTCACAGGTAATATATGACAATATTGAATTCAGTTCAGTTCTATTTATATAGCTCCATATCATAACAAAGTTATCTCAGGGCTCAATCACATGGAGCCGGTCGAGACCAACTTCCACACAAAGACCCAACGTTCCCACCATGAGCAGCACCTGGAGACAATGACAAGGAAAACTCCCTTTTTAACAGGTAGAAACCTCGAGCAGGAGGAAGGAGAACATACAGTAGTACAGTATAACAATAATGGCAACATAG
>JAVQJD010004665.1:0-14431 GCA_036023655.1 Nannoperca australis
AAGAGAGGGGTGACGTGGGTGAACCTCGGTACGTTGAAGATCAGACGTGCTGCTGCATTCTGGATCTTCTGGAGGGGACGGATTGCACAGGCTGGGAGACCGGCCAGGAGCCTGGAGAGTCAAGGAAGTGTCCAACACCAGTCTTTCAAAGGACTTCATGACTGCAGATGTCAGGGCGACGGGCCAGTAGTCATTTAGTCCTGTGATGGAGGGTTTTTTGGGGACCGGGATGATCGTGGAGCATTTGAAGCAAGAGGGGACTTCACACAGATCCAGTGATCTGTTGAAGATCTGCGTGAAGATGGGGGCCAGCTCATCAGGACAGACTTTCAAACAGGAGGGTGAGACGCCATCTGGGCCTGGTGCCTTCCTGATCTTCTGTCTGTGAAAGAGCCGACTCACAACCTCTTCACTGCTCCTCAGTGCTGGTGGGGGATCAGACAGAAAGAGGGGAGGGTGGCAAGTGTTGTGGGGGGTTGTTCGTTGTCCGAGTGGGTGAGGGGTGTGAATGTGGGATTGTCCAATCTACAATAGAACACATTCAGGTCGTCAGCCAATTGATGATTCTCCACATTGTTGGGGGACGGTCTACTGTAGTTGGTGATCTCCCTGGTCAGTGCGTTTTAGGCCTGGTTGTACAGGATACTGTCCCCACTTCTGTAGGCCTCCTCCTTGGCCTGACGAAGCTGTCTGAGTTTTGACATATGACGTACTGCACGCTCTCTATGGTCCCCGTCGAGCTAAGCTGCCTGTCATGTAAGCAAATAATTACCAGTACGTCTTTGATCACCAATAACTGCCCTAAATCAATAACAACAGGGCCTGCATGAACCAATTGACCAGGAAAACCGTAAGTTCAATTCTGCCTGGACTGATGAGTTTTGTTTTGTTTTACCGGATCACGCCGATGTTAAACCGTCATGCTTAATATTCATGCAGACTGTAGTCGTGTGCAAAGCAGATCATCTAAAGCGGCAATTCAACACAATGCATGTTGCCAGTTTTAATGCCAACTATCCTGGAAAATCAGACCAGCGCAGACAAAAAACAGCAAGTGTGATAGCATCATACAAACACTCCGTTTCTACTATGTGTAAATCAACATCGGCACAAGAGAGCACTACAGCTGCAATATTGCGTGTTTCATGGAACCGTGCTAAAGCTAAGAAGCCATTTGCTGATGCTGAGTTGATTAAAACCTGTGCAAGTGATATGGTGGACAAAGTTTTAAGTCACGATGAGAAAAACAAGAAAACTGTTGTGGAGCTATCAAAGCAGGTGCCATTGTCGGCTAACAGCAACAAGAAGAGTTAGCAGTATAATACAATCCTTAACCATCCCCTCGTTTCACTCTCGCTTACTGCGCCAGATGCACTCGGCATGCACCACGAGCAACTTCATGCAGCGTATCAAACCACTCACCTCATTGACATCATGGAATTAATTTCCTTCCTGTTCCTAGTGATGGCCGATCGAAGCTTTGTTGAAACTTCGACACTTGATTAAAAAAATGGTTCATTACTCAAGACCTCAATGACACCGTGCTTGAGTAGGACATCTAGTGGTCAATAAAATAAAGTGCAATGGAGATGTGTCATTTATTGGTTCATGGATTGTTTGGGATTTTCCGTCTCCATTCCTGTTCAACTACACTACATGGTTGTATGGTTTCAAACTGACATAATGAAATATGAAATAAACATGAATGAATGAATAAACATGCTTGAAGAACATAACAGAGGGTGCTTGTGTAACTGTTTTAAAATTTTTATTAAACAGTTCTTCCACAGTATTCTGACATAAGCGATTTATATATATATATATGTGTAATATAGCTATCTATATATATATATATAGATATATATCTTAGTTGGCAGATTTAAATAGGATTCAATGTCGCTCGCTCCTGCCCCTGCATGATAGCACCTCCGTCCGTTCACCCCCATCAACATCGTTTTTGCATATGTATACGCCGACTCAACATTAATTCTCGTGAACTGCGACTGGGGAAGTATATCGCGGGCGCCCTTACCGCCGACGTGAATACCAACCTTACCATATTTACGTTTATCCTTAGCCAGCAGTTTAACGCCAGATTCAACGTCGCCCGCTCTGGCCCTGGGATGCATTAGAGTATAGCCGCTGGTGTCGCTAACTTATCCTACAAGTCACACCTTCACATGCGATTGCCCGAAACGAGCCCCCGGACGTTTACCTCCAACAACCACTTCAACTCGCTTTATCCAGGGTTCCTGGCACCAGGATGCCAGGATCCTCCAAAAGCTATTTAGATAGTGCGACATCGTAACAAAGAGAGTCTGACACTGTCTTTGCATACATACACCCCAACTCAACGTAAATTTTTCGTGGCCTCCGACCAGTGTAACTGTGCGTCATTACCGCCAATGTCAATAACAATCTTATCATATTTACGTTTATCCTTAGCCAGCAGTTTTATGCCAGATTCAGGATTTTTATCGTCCTACAAATCACACTTTCACATGCAATTGCTCAAAATGAAGTTCCGAGGCCCCGGTCAAAAGCCAATACAGCAAGTATCAATTAAATAAATGACAATGGCAACGTATACACAAAAAACATAAATAAAAATAACATAAATGAGCAGTAGCAAACGCTGCATCAGCTGCTTCATTCAGGCTTCCCAGCACCAGCATCCCCATCATTTAAAGCCTCTGGCTGGATGCCAGCGCCCCCGGCCGTTTACCTCCAACAACCGCATCAACTCGTTTCATCCAGGGTTCCTGGATGAGGAATGCCAGGATCTTCCGTTCCCCGGTCCCACCAGCTTCGTTCACTGCGAGTCTCGGCACGGGGATGCAGGCACTAACTCTCCCTCCTCAGGCCTTGCTCCGGCAAAGCATCGCCTTTTTCCGGCTTCCGTTTGTCTGCCCTTCACTCCCCCGCACCCAGTTCCCAGAGAAGGTAATTGCGTAATACTTGCTCACTAGATCACGCCTTCCCTTCAAAAACCACCGCCAACGGATTTCTCGAAGGGAACGTAGGCCACCCTTGCCGTCAGAGAGCACTCCCACCAGTTCCAGAGAGGTCACTCCCGCAGTGCGTGCTTCCGAGGCCACCGCCCGTCCCACACTCGCCAATGAATTAACCACTGTATCGTCGCCGCTCGCACAGTCCTACCACGCTCCCTTTGCGGTTCCCATTCCATCCCACCCGGCCTCTTCATGTTTCCATCCTCGTCAAGCCCAATTAAGAGCTTCAGTTTTCTCCCACCAGCACAGATACTTTCCAAACAGCAATCACCAGCCGCACCGGTCGCTTTCCCCTTATCAAACGGCACATGTCGTTTGCCGTGTCGTCAGCACCCCACCACAGTGCCATTCACAGCTCGATCCTGTGCGTAGTATCTTTCTCTGCTTGCATCGCTCCTCGATGGCAAACCTTACTTGCAGATAACCGCTCCTTTCATCCCGTCACTCTTCCGTCTTCTCCCTGGACAGTTCCAGCTGATCATAACTCCGTCTTTCACCCAGTCCTCTTGCTAACAGGGACGGGATCACGTATTCCACGTACTGATGCCGCTCCTTCTGCTGGCTTTTTAGGGGTTGTACAACCAGAAATGGTTAGCAGCAGCATAGACCCCAGAGTTGGCAAATAAATGTCACGTCGCTTCCTCCGCACTCTTCAGAACCTATCCCACAATAGCCGCAGCCATCTTGTGGGTCCCGCATCCCTCCTCGCATACTTGCGGATACCAACCAACGCCAGTCGTCCATATTCAACACTGATGTTCAACCCGTAAATCCATCCTTAATACCACCGATTGTCAACTCCTGGCACTTCATCCTTACAGCATATCGCCCTCTGTGCTTTCGGTCTTCCTGGACAACTCGGAGGGGTTCCACCACTCTCACAACATTCACTTAACGTTGTTCAATCTCGCTACCATTACACGTTTCTATTCCTATGCTCATTCCAAAATGGCCATCAAAACACTTACCATCAACGTTTACCGAGTGATATTAGGCGTCCCTCAATCAATAACCGGCAGCCAGAGGATAGCTTTTACCACCCTCAGCTGACTACATCGCTGAGAGCACATCTACGCAAGAACCGGCACCAAATCCTCACTGCCTCCCGCTTACCACAGACTTGCTCTTCACTGCATATACACCATCCGCTCCGGATATAGCAGTACTCACGTAGCTTGAACCCCGGAAGCCATGTTGTCGCTCACCTTTTTCTGGGGTTCCTCCAGTACTCCGGACACTCCTTTTCAGATTGGAGACGCCACCTCAGCCTCTCGCAATAGCATCCCCAAACACTTAATTCAATCATGGGCCACTGGTCCTCGCAAGCGTACCAATTTTACATCCGGTTACATCTCAAAGATCTTAAATCGGCTCAATCTCTCCTCCAGTAATGGGAGGGTTTTGGGGGGTTCGTCGTACCCGGTTGCCACGGCGGACTTCCCCACGAAGCTTCCCCAAACCATCATCACAACTTTAACATTCAACATGTACCTCTGTTCAATAAATCTTTTAAACGTATATCATTGGTGTTGTGGTCCTTGCTAGTGAAATCCCTTTAGATATTTCTACCATACTCAGGACTCTGAAGTTGAGGCTTTAGCATCTTGCTCCCACAGCCAATCAAATAAATGTTCTTTGTAACAAAGAATTTGATTGTGCATTAAGAGCCTTCAGACAGACAGCTTTCGACCTGGAGTCAAAACTGGATGTTGTTTTCTTGATAAGGATGGTCAGGGGGAAGGGGCCATAGATGATGGCGGGCCTTTCTCAAAAAGGCTTTTCAGCCAAGTCTTTGGTCTACCCTCTGGCTCAGCAACCATTGAGGAAGGTCCAAATTGAAGAAGGCAAGTTTTGAAACCATTATACACTTCTAACATGGTCTTACCTTGTTGGAAAATAGCAGGGCCAACACAACAATCCTGACTATCTATCACTGACTGAGCCACTGAGTGAAGTTACACAATTGGTCTGGCGACGCTAAGTAGGTTTTGACCTAGTCTTGTTATAATTTCGGATAAGCAGTGCAGAAACACTTGACTATACCAGACAGGCCGTCAATAAAACTGCAGAAGAGTTGGCTCTGATGGGAGCTCTACGCCACCTTCTGTCCTTGGAGCACAGAACGGAGCTGATAGAGGCTGTGCTCCAGTTTTACTGTGAGGGGAGAATACATTCAGCCCTACAACAGTAAGTTGTCTGTGCTAGTATTACAAGCAGAAAAAGGTATTTGACAACAAATAGAGCAAAACAAGTTTACGTGATGCTTGGTGTTCTACGTATACTTGTGGAACTTTCTCAAAAGTGTTTCACCTTCAGTTGACTTTTACATGATTTCCATAGTCAGTCATAGCGCCAACTATTGGAAACAAGAAGTAAGCCTTATGAGATTTACATGACAGTGGCAGACGGAGGACAGGAGAATGGACGGACTCTGACACTGATGTCCGTTTTCGTCATTCTCTAAACTTCACTCAGCAATATTATCAAGCAGATACATTATTGCACCTATATTCATTTTGCAGAATTAGAACAGAACAGAACAAAACAGGTACAGGGAACCATGTCAGCAGCTGCTGGTTACATCATCTACCTGTTCACTGTGATAAATGATCTATTAACAAAATTATTGTTTTTGCCAGCCCTAACAGCCCAACAACCATCCCAGCTTGCTGGAAATCTTCAAATTTTTCTGGTTGTGATGCGGCGAATGCTGGGCAGACGTGCGAGGGCCCCTCAACGCTGCTTGAAGCTTTAATTATAATGAAGTACACCAGGACAGTTTTAGAGTAACAGTACGGGTACTCTTGATTCACATTGTGATTTTTCTTTTCAGATTCAGAGAGGGTCAAATCAAAAGGCAGATGGAAGCCAGGACCATTGCCTTTTGGGAGGATTAGCTCCAGAAGTAGAAGGTATGGGTCTCTGAGCCAATTGTTACAATATTACTGTATATTCTATGAACTAAATGAGCTAATCAAAAAGACATTACTTTCATACAATCTACAATATAAATAAAACCTAATTAAAATTGTATTACTACTGGCTATGATCCACAAATGTTTTGTCAATTGCTATACAGGTGGACTTCCAATCACTCTTGAGGATGTCTTAATTTTTACCACAGGCCTGCAGCGAATCCCAGTAATGGGCTTTGACATGCAGCCACAGCTGACCTTTTTGCACCCAGAGGATGGACTGGCCAGATTTCCGGAGGCAAACCCATGTTCACTGGTGCTCCGCCTACCTGTGGGCCAGACTTACGTCGAGTTCAAGAATAACATGGAGCTTGAAATAGGTTCTGCTCATCAATATGGGCAAGACTGCATATTAGTTTTATATTTGAAATGCTTTTAATTTTTTACATAATGTGACGTCCTCAGTCAACACACCTACATTCTGACGCCTCACTCACCCACTCCCTACACTACTGATTCACAAACGTTCACATCCCATATCTTGCATTGTTAGTGCAAGATCTTGCATTGCATGGGCCTAAATAAATATATTTAGTAACCTCCAAAACCCCACGTGTGGACTACCTTTTTGTCACAGCCTAGAGCCAGTTGTCGCAAACACTTGATAAGCAATTGGTTTTGATAAATTTTTTTATTTGATGACAAGCATTTGTATTTTGTCTGTTCATTTGAAGAGTGATTTTGAGACTGTTTATTCCAAGACAATAAGACAGAAAGTTGAGGAGTTCCCAAACTGTCTGTAGCTCCTTTATCCTTTAGGATTTATGCGTTGCCCGCGGGCACCATGTTGGTGACCCCTGATCTAGTGCATTAAAAACAAAACACAAATTCCATGTTCATAATTAAATAGTCAGATTAACATTGGCTATTGACACTGGTTACGGCAAATAAATAAATCAGAGTACAACAGCTTACTTAATGAGCTTGTGGTAGCCATCAATATGCCACAGTGAATTTGGCCCTCGATATGTTCTCCTGCGAAGCCTGTGGGACATAGCCAGAGGAGCAGTACCATCAGAATTAGTCCTGATGAGACTTTGATGCACACAACGTCTCTGGACTCTGATGCCCTCACCTACGAGCTGGGCCCTGACAGCTTCTGGTCCTATTTCGTCATTGGCAGAAATTATCTCCAGCACACGGTTGTCAAGTGCGTCATCGGTTAGATCTGTCTAGCGAGCCCTAAATGAAATATCGTACAGTCTATACAAGACAAGGTGTAAAGACAAAATATAAAAACGGAGATAAATTATACTCTGAGAAAAATAAATTTCAACATTCTCCTCCAGTGGTAATAAATGACTACAAGAAAGATTGGTTTACAGCGAACAAAAATAAGCTTAGACACATACTTTAAGTGTCGCTTTACTGTGCTTCTTGACAAACCTAATATGTCTGCAATCTGCTTTACAGAGAAGTTAAATGACAAGAACATCTGCAACTGCTCTTGGGTTACTTGGTACACCGGTCTTCCAGTCTGTCCTCCTATTCAAGACATGGTGAAACCAGGAAGAACTGTACAGGATTAAGACAAACGAAATTTTACTCCCCGTAAAGGGCTGTTCCCACTACATGTTTTGGATCTAGAAATTTACAAAGCCAACATTATAGGTTGCTCACATTTACGTAATTAAATTGCAAAGCAAATCAATTTCATTTATTGAACTGTGGGGGTGTATGGAATTGCCCAATACGTTGGTAATAAAGCAAAGGTTTACTATACGTTACTTTACTAACTTACCAGGTAGTTGTTGTTGATTGTTGGCTTCCTGAATTAATTCGTTGATGAGCCCAAGCATTTCATTGGCAACTTCAATAGCCATCGCCATCGTCTCCATCCTGTTAGCGTTACACATTATAAAGACTGATCTAAATTAGCTAGTAAGTCTAGCTGTCATTAACATGTAAACTTATAAACTACACTTTCAAACTAGCCATCCAATTATGTCCTGCATCTTTACTCCAAACAAAAACGTAACTTGAAACCTAGCTAGCGTATAAGAAACAAGTATCTTTGGGGTTGCGGTCTTAACCTAACCACCGCATTCAGGCATGCCATTTTGCTAGCACTAATGCTTTTAGAATCAGTGCGTTTCTGTCTCGATATCAGTCTTATCCAAAACATCATAACATTCTGCAGAGCTGGTTATTTAGCATTTTAGGGTTAAGCCTGAAGTTAGCTTGCAGGCATTAACCCAAAACCCAGTTCTGTAGTTAATACTAGCCAAGCACTCACACACCTGGCGTTAACTTTAGCTTTGAAAGCAATCAATCTAACATTATACCAAATATGCAACTTGGCTTTTTCATGTTAATAACGGTAGCCTGCCTGGTTATAACAGCCTGTATAGAATCCAGTTATTGGTGATCCGACGATAAAAGTTGGGTACATTCTGCAAATGTACAATTACAGTTGTGCATAAAAGTTGACACCATGCTTGCTTCAAATTACCGCACAAACTGATGTCTAAAAACAATCAGTCGTCATGTTTCTTTAAAACACATCCGGCCACTGACATCCTTTATGCTTTTAATAAAATTGCTGCGTCTCATTTTCTGCCCTGCAGAGACGGCTGCAACAACAACGGCTGTTTATTTGCATCTTTAATCTCTGTTTTTAACTCCTTCAACTCATTTTCTTCATGCTTCGATCTCTGTTTTAACTCTATATAATTTTATCATGTTGCTGTTATACTTTAGGTTTTTACTTGGTTTAGTTCTCGACATTTAAACCTGAAGAAATCTTTGAATCTATTTTTCAACATGTCCCACAGTTCCACGTCTGATTTAACTAAATCCCACTGTGGCAATATCTTGGTCAAGGGGTGTGGCTATCTACTTGGCTAGTTCGCACACCTGAAGTGTTTTAATCATCATCCACCTGATCTGTTAAAAGCCTGGCTCTTCCCCGTACTCATTGCCAGATCATACTGTCTACTCCTGTGGTATCATGTCTGGCCAGACTACAGTATTTTGCCAAGTTCAGTTTTTCAAGTGTGTTTTTTCCTCTGTGACCTGCAGGCCCGTTGGATCCATCTAAGTGAAGCTTGTTTCCCACGGACCAAGAGGCCCTCTCTCAACCACTCACCAGACCCACAGCCACGCACTTTGCCACGAGTGGGGTAGGCCACGACCCCACCTATTCAGACATGCCTCGCAGTCCGTCAAAATTCAAGGTGACCCCAAGCTAGCTCAAACCATGCATGTAGGTGCACCGCGATCTACCCAGTCTAAGTCACTACTCCCTCATAGTGATTCCCTAGCTGTAGTTAAGCGGTCTGGACCTGGACCTCTTGCTGTGCCTCCTGGTAGTGAGCTTTCAGCCATTTGCACCGTGTTGTGTAACGAGAAACTCAAGGATAGCATCATTGCGGTAGAGACTCCTTCCAACGTAGCACTTCCAGCTGGAGTGTTAATGCCCCCCTGCATCCTACTCTCCAACAACATGGATTGCAACAGATTTTCTGTGTTGTTGAAGAATGAGTGCGCCAAGCCAAAAGGCACAGTAATCGCCTATGTTCATAAAGAAGAAGTTGTCACCCAGCTGCAGCCTGCAAATACCCCATCTAGCATACTTGACCCTACTATCTTTCATTTTGGTGACTCTCCCATTCCAGAGAACTGGAATATCCGAGTGGCTTCCGGCCTCAGGTTTTCTCCTTGTCAGAGTGGGATGTGGGTTTAGCGAAAGGGGTGGAGCACTGTATTAAGTTGAAAGACCCTAGTCCCTTCCGAGAGAGAGTCAGGCGTCTGGCCCCAGCAGAAATCAAGGATGTCCGCAAGCATCTACAGGATCTCCTGGCTGCAGGGATTATCAAAGAATCCTGCAGCCCGTACGCCTCTCCCATAGTGATAGCTCGGAAGAGAAAGGGCAAGATAAGGATGTGCATTGACTATTGTGTGACTCATTGTGTTTGGTCGCACTTTAGAAGAACACAAAGAGTGTCTTCTGCGTGTACTTGACCGCCTGGCAGAGGTTGTCTTGAAACTTTCCCTATGTAAGTGTCAGTTTTGCCAGCCGAAAGTAAAGTACATGGGACATATTGTGTCCGCAGCAGGCGTTGCAACTGACCCTGACAAAATCAAGGATGTAGCACAATGGCAGCCACCCACCCACTTGCACAAGTTCATTAAGAACTCCTCAGCCATAGTTCACCCTCTCACTGACTTGACAAAGGGATACCCTCCTGTAAGGAAAGGGAAGGAACCCGCCAAACCCAATGTTAATGATTATTATCAACCATCTGAGCCTTTGGTGAGCGCTGGATTCCAGCATGTACAGATGCTTTTCGCCAATCATCCAATGCCTCACCAGTGCTCCAGTGTTGGTTATTGCTGATGCAAAAAAAACCTACATACTACATGTGGATGCCAGCCTAGATGGCCTGGCAGAGAAAACGTGGATCCCGACTGGTTGTCCAGGAATGCCATGGAAGAGTATGATGGATGGAGACACATCTCTCAATCAGGTGTTAAAGCTCTTTGTCGCCAATTTAGTGTCACCCAATCATCTGAGTTACCTAACCGTGTCATAGACCAATTCCAAGTATCATCCCACCTGCTTACGCTTTATCCACTCAACTAGGGGTGGGTTCTTTTGAACAGCTGAGCAACGAGACGCTGTGCAAAGCACAAGATTTGGACCCCGCCATCAGTATTGCAAAACAAGCTGTACAAAGTGAAGTCTGGCCCGCGACCTCCCAAAGCCACCTTACAGATATTGCTTTGCTGCAACGAGAAAGCAGCAGGCTCCTGATAAAGTCAGGCCTGTTATAGAGGAAAGACACCAGACCAACGGGTGGGCAAATTTTCCAACTAATCCTCCCCAGTGAACACCGTCTTAAAGTGTGGATCAAGTCTGTTCATGATGATTCTGGCCATCTGAGAGTTGACCGCATCACTGATCTGGTGAAAGACCGATTTTATTTGCCAAAAATGGCCTCTGACTTCGAGAGTCGTCTCATCAAACAGCTCTCCGGAATGTTAGGCATCAAAAAATCCAGAACGAGTCTATATCACCCCCAAGGTGACCCGCAGCGCAAACGTTTTAACTGGACACTCTTGTCTATGCTCGGTACTCTTCAACCTAGTCAAAAACAAAAATGGAGCCAATATGTCGGTTCACTCGTCCACGCCTACAACTGTACGCGTAAGGACGCGACTGGCTACTCTCCATACTACTTGATGTTTGGGCGTGAAGCTCGCCTGCTCATTGATCTGTGTTTTGGCACCTCACCCGATGGAGGCGACTTTGGCTACTACTTACAGTATGTTGACCAACTGAAAAGTGATTTGAAAAGGGCATATGAGTTAGCCGTGACAGTCGCTAACAAGTCGTATGACAAAAACAAGAGATACTATGACAACAGGGTGAGAGACCAAGTGTTGGAGAAAGGGGATCGCATGCTCGTATGAGCACTGGGCTTTCTAGGAAAGCACAAGCTTGGCGACAAATGGAATTCTGAGCTTTATCTTGTTGTCAAAAAACTGCCAGACCTACCTGTGTACAGAGTAAACTCTGAAAAGGGGAGAGGCATGGTCAAGACTCTGCACCGGAACCACCTTTTACCCATAGGGTATCTGGTCTGGTTTCCCTCAGATTTGGAGGTTAAGCGGATACCACAGAGGCCTGTGACATGATTGCATCAAAAGGAAAAAGTCAATTGAAAACCCAAATTAGGAAGAACTGGAAAACGAAGATGAACACTGGAACCGACCTGCTGACCGGAGGGAAGGACATCTTATTTGCTCTTGATCTGCTGGCGGATCAGTTAAGTAGAGATGTTCCCCTGGACAATGCACTACCACTTGCAGAGTTATCTCAGCATAACATTGTTGAAGAAATGGATGTGGATACTGAAGAAGTCGTGGATACTATCTCGGAAGGACCAGACACAGAGCAAACTCAGCAACTGCCAAATTACACTGTGGTGGACACAGGTCTAGAAGGGGGAGCGCTCCCCTCTACTAGTCAGTCTCAAAGTAGTGCCGAGCCTGTTTGTAACCGTCCTGCCCAAAGACAAGTGAAGCCAGTCGTTCGGTTAACCTATGATAGACCTAACCATTCCACCAATTAACCTATTGTAGTTGTAGTTAGGGGATTGAGAATCACTATTAAAAAAGACTCCCCATTGCTTTATCCAAGTTGGGATAATATATGATACTAATACAAATTTATGACCCTAGTCACCTTTTAGAAAGGGGAGATTGTAGCCCTGTGGCCCTTATTTTTATTCATTTATATGCAGATATTAAAATGTTTGTTGTTAAAGGATAACACATTTATAAAGTGTAAATATGTTAAAATGTTTCGGGTTATAACATGTTAAAATCATTCGTTCTATATACAGTAAAAAGTCAGAGAAAAAGAGGGGTGTTAGTTCTAAAAATCATTCATGGTTGGTTGATTGCACAAATTCCAGAAGACCACGTTGGTTTGTGGGGCAGTGAAGCGTGATGTCAGTCTATATTGTTAGTGTTTTATTCTCTCATCTCTGTTGCTATGTCTGTAGTCTTTAGCCAATCCTGTCCTCACCTTGTTAAGGGAGGAGGTACTTAGCGTCAGTTAGTAACGGCAGAAGCAGTTTTGTAGGCGTCCGAGTAGGATAGCTGTAAACTCTCTAAAGTAACAACACTCCAAACTTCCAAGATTGACGAAGAGTCATCCTGGGTTGATGTATGTGAACTCTGAGAAACTGCCAGAGATAAATACATGTGTTTTGATGTTTTGACTCTGTTGTTTGATTGTAATGTGTAAAGGATGAGCTGAATTGCTAATCGCTGCTTAGTGGACTCTCACACTGTTAATTCTGCATTACAGTTAGCAATTGCTCATTTGTTTAAGATATACTGTGGGTTTTTTTCGCCATTGATTAGCCTGTAGCTTAGTTACTAAGAGGAATTATGTGATTCAGGACCTGACATTTGACCTAAGAGGGAGAGAGTGAGGACCGGGAGAGCCGTGGACCATTGGAGAGAGACTGTAGCTGCTGTACTTGAGCGCTGGCTCACCGCATGTTTTGCTGCGCGCCCCATTCCATTGCCATGGAATGGCAATGCGGCACCTTGCCTTTTGCCTTTTTCACCATCCCATCTTCATCCCTGACTTTTGTTGGACTTGTGAGTACACCTCTAACACTTTGCACGGCCATTTTGTTTTCGGCCATCCAACTGGGCCTGCAACGATTTTCTTTATTTACAATTTAATAGCCCAGTGTGATTGTGTGTGTGAGTGTGGGCTGTGGACACTTGAATTTTGATTTTACATTTTCTATTTAGGTTCATCAGGGGTCAATTGTGGGTCAAACCTACCAGAGCCTTGTGTGAGAAATTTGAATACTGTTATCAGGACAATACTTAAAGGTCAACCATAAACCAGTTAACTAAATTGCAAATGGCCAATTTGTTACTTTGTAATAAATAAGTCTGATTGTTTCAAGTAAATCCTGTGTTATCACCAGTTTACAGCGCCATTTTCAGACGAATGTCTGTACTATAACACCCGAATTATTTGTTAGTCATATTTACTAGCTACATGTGACCAGGGTTGCTCCCGCCTCCTTTTTTTCGGAGATACGAGACAGAGTTTCAAACCGGAGCCGTGTGAAAATAGTGCCAGGAATCACATGACTTGCAGACTTGCAGCTGTGTGGATGAATCGATGAAAAGTGGGTGTTGTTAACTCCACTCTGAAAAAACTGTCTGCAGTATGAGTGCAAATGTAAAGATTCGACAATTTTATGCATTCATAATACACATTCAGTACTTCGGAGAACCGTGCTGACCCTGACCTGAGAGAGAGCAGTAAGTATGTCTGTATCAATGCTAATACGTTTTATAATATATACACTCAGTATATCATGCTTCAAAACTACTACTCCTGCTTTCTGTCATACAGTCAGGTCCGTAAAATTTGGGACATCTACACAATTCTCATCTTTTTGGCTCTATACACCACCACAATGGATTTGAAATGAAATGAACAACATGTGCTTAAACTGCAGACTTTCAGCTTTAATTCGAGTTATTTTGGGTATTTACATCCAAATCAGGTGAACGGTGTAGGAATAACAACAGTTTCTATTTGTGCCTCCCACTTTTTAAGGGACCAAGAGTAATGGGACAAACTAAACAATCATAAATCAAACTTGCAAATCCTTTGCAGTCAATTACAGCCTGAAGTCTGGAACGCATAGACATCACCAGATGCTGGGTTTTATCCCTGGTGATGCTCTGCCAGGCCTTTACTGCAACTGTCTTTAGTTCCTGCTTGTTCTTGGGGCATTTTCCCTTCAGTTTTGACTTTATCAAGTGAAATGCATGCTCAATCGGATTCAGGTCAGGTGATTGACTTGGCCCACGCCATGACACTACCACCACCATGCTTCACTGATGAGGTGCTATGTTTTGGATCATGAGCAGTTCCTTTCCTTCTCCATACTCTTC